>JAPTYQ010000029.1:27086214-27099436 GCA_029814465.1 Ostorhinchus cyanosoma
ACACTGGGTTTATGTTCAATTCATGAGAGATTTAGCAGAAAAAGTCACTTTTTTCCTCAGTTTTCTTGGTTTTTGATATAATGATCCTCAACTTTATTCAGAGTTTTTCTGAACATGTACATGTTCAGTACATTAAATGATGGAAAATACCAGATTTTCAGAAAATACAGAAGATAATATAACAATAAATGGTGATAAACCACTTAAGGATGTTTAAATATAGAGAAAAACTGCAATAAATGCCACACTGGGTCCTTGTGGGTTATATATAGGTAATTATGCTAATATTTTACTGGGCCGGTCCACTTAAAATCGAACTGGGCTGAATGTGGCCCCTGAAAGAAACTTAGTTTGAGACCCCTGCTTTAAAGGCAGAAGAACACTGTTTATATGTCTGGAGATGTTCATATTTGAGGAGCAGAAATGAATACTAGATTATTTCCTTTTCCTATCGCTACAGGAATACTGTCTGTTGTGGAATGAGGGAAGAAACCAGAGTATCTTTGAGTACAGAGATTTCATTTTTCTGTCGGTATTTACATCTGAAATATGCGACTCTTGTCTTTGTAGGAAGCTGCTCAGCGCCGTGAGCAGAAGAAGATCGAGAAGAAGCAAATGAAGATGAAGCAGATCAAGGTGAAAGCCATGTAAAGACGCCAGGGACTCAAGCACAGCTGAAATCAGTGCTCGGCTCAGACGGTTTCTTCCAGCTTCTCTCGCCACAGCTCTAAACTGACATCCTGCGCCTCTGGATGCGTCCGGCTTTAGCTGTTTGTGTCGCCACCTGCTCCGTTCGGTGTGTTCTCGACTGTCAGCGAACTGTCCGTGTCACGAAAGAGACACCGAGGGGCTTTTTCTTCTTCACCACAGTTCATGCCAAGATTTTCTGTCACGTTCTCTCCTCCGACGTCTTCGAAGCTCGGTGAGCTTTTAAACTGTCAACACACTAAGAGATGGTTTCAGCCACGTTTTAAAAGAAATGAAAGCATCGCTGTGTCATCAAATGTACGAGCATTAACGTAATCCTAAATAATGCTGTCAGATTTTTTTTTTTTTATTTATATCTGCTACGGAATTCATGAGGTTTAATGCAGGCTGTTTCTAATGATATCTGAGCGAATATAATAAATGCACTGGAGTCTGTTCAAAAACCGGATACACTGTCATTTTTATGGGAAGGTTTTTATTTCACAAGTCACACAAAAACTGACATAAAGGGTGTGAAAGTTGAAGGTATTAGTGCAGGTCACACATTATCAGACGGAACTGGACAAGAGGGACCAGAGTGGGTGGAGCTTGTGCTAAATTTAACTTGTGGGTTGTGTCAGCAGCCTTTGGACTAGATTCAGTTTCATCAGTGCAGTCGTCTCTTAGGAGCAAAAATAGACGCACTGACCAAAAAGTTTTTTATAAAGCAGATACCATCAAGACCTTTTGACCTTCCGCCTTTTAGAGATGTGTCTAAAAACAGAATATATGCATCACTGGAACAAAAAAGCACTAATAAGGCTTTAGAAATGAGGAGTGAAGGAGTGAATCAACAGGATTTGGACAAAAGTTTAATGCAACTGTAATGATTTGGATGATTTTAAAGATGTCAGCTAGAAATTTAAATGCACACAACATATCATCATAAATCTGGAAACTACAGAAGGGGATTAAGGCCACTGGAAAAAAAGAGGTCCAGTCTGAGAAAAAAGTCTCAAAGTTTCTCAGATGAGCAAAAGGTGAATGAATGTTAATGTTTTGAAACGTGTACGTAAATTTGAAGAAAAAGACGCTGATCTGTTCTTCTTCACTTTGCTCATCTAATAATGACATGACTTCATATGGAAGCAAACCCCTTTAGAAAACCAACTAGATATATTTATAATCATGTAGTATACTATTTATTTGTGATTATAATAATAAAATATACTTTTCATGGGCTAAATATTTGACAGATTTAAACACAGGTGTAAATGTCTGCAGTTTCATACAGAAGAGGATTAGCATGATGTGTAAAGTCGCCTAAATCTGGCATTATTTCAGTTTTTCTCAGAATAATAACAAAAATATATATTGGACCTTTTTTTTCTTTTCCAGTGGCGTTAATCCTCTTCCGAAGTATCCAGATGATACATGATGTGCATTTAGATTTCCGGCTGATATCTTTCAAATCATCCAAATCATTACTGTTGCACTAAACTGACTATTCGAGGAGCAAAGGGAATTGTATCTTTTTTTTCTTGGAATTCTGACTTTTGTCTCAGAATTCTGGCTTTTGTCTTGGAATTATGACTTTTTTCTTAGAATGATAATAATTTAAAAAATACTGGACCTTCATTTGTATTTTTTTTCCAGTGGCGCTAATCCTCTTCTGTATGAAACTGCAGTCATTTACACCTGTGTTTAAATCTGTCAAATATTTAGCCCATGAAAAGTATATTTTTTTATCATAATCACAAATAAATAGTATACTATATATGAATATTATAAATATATCTAGTTGGTTTTCTAAAAGGGTTCACTTATGTTGAGTGAATTTTATCTGCCTTTGCCTTATCGCTGTAATAAAACATGTTAAAGTTTTAAATATTAGTCACAGAGTTCGTAGGAAATAATAAAAACACACTTTACTGGCGCTCTCTCGTGGTGGCAAGTGTTTGCTCCACATTGGCCTCAAATCAAAATACTGCAATAACTTTTTCTTAATATTTGACTCAAAACTATGCAAACTCTACTTTTGGGTACTCTTAGCACTGTGGGATTTATTGAATGAATATAAAATACTGGTTTTAATTTCCTGCGAGGCATGGATCATAGCAGGAACAGCTGTTAAGCCTCAGAAGGAACCAGATGATTCATCTTGTATTTTAACCCATAAAGACCCAGCGCTACTTTTATGTCAGTTCTCAAATTAAGTTTTCTCTATATCTAATGTTCAAGTGATTTATCACCATTTATTTGTAATACTCTGTCTTTTGTATTTTCTCAGTATAAATCAGGTGTTTTCCTGTATTTAATTCACTGATCATGTAGACATTTATTAAAGCTCAGATTAAAGTTGAGGGTTATTTGATGAAAAGCAGAGAAAATGGAAGAAAAAGTGACTTTTTTAGTCAAATATATCATTTGCTGAAAATAAACCAAGCATTTCTTTCCACTGTCATTAATCTTACTCCATTGGTTGTTTCCATGGTTACTACGGAGTCTCTGAACGTTCAACTGGGTCATATCTGATGACCATGAAAAGATGAAGAACTGCATTTTATACCAATTATTGACATGTATTGATCGGATTAGTGGATCAACAGGGATCAAACAGTTTAGATCAGTGGAAGGTTTTGGTCAGTGGTGGATGTTTGGGTCTTTTTGGGTTAAGTATGAGTTTATAACACAAGGATGAGATAGAATCAGAATCAGAAACACTTTATTTATCCCTGGGGGGAAGTTTGAGCATAACAGTTGCTCCAACAGAGTTAAAGTAAAGAAAGAAAGCAACTCAAGAGCAAGAGAAAAGAAAAAGAAATAAATAAGTAAATAATAAACAATGCTCTGCAGGGGAGAAGTAGAAATGTACAAGAGGTTTACAAGGAAAAAAGACTAAAATCCAGGCACTCACTTGGTTGGAAAAATCCTTTATTTCATGAGGGCCTGTGGATTCATTCATTGGTGCTAGAGTTAAAAACACACCAACATGCATTGAATGAATCTACAGGCCCTCATGAAATAAAGGATTTTCACAATGTCACATTTTTCCAACCAAGTGAGTGCCTGGATTTTGGCTTTTTTTCCTCTTGTTCATGCCCTGTCCATGAGCACCTCTGGTTTGTCCAACACCAGTAGCTCCCTGTGAAATTGTTTTTTTGTGTTTTTAGATTTACAAGGGAGTTAGAATATTCCTGTTTGAATGTGCCATTCTACTGGAAATACAAATGTGCAAAAATGACACTTGTTATAGATCTGAAAAAATACAGTCTACAGTGAAAATATAATCCTGCATGGAAAATCATAGATAGATTTATTTATTTATTTGTCTTTCACAGGAAAATTGGTTCCACATCCTGTACAGTCATAAGTATACAGAACATCACTTACAAACATATGACATGACACAAACCGAACAAAACAGTAATTTAACTACCACATACCTGCCATCACACACACATCCAACATGTTACAATCACTTCAATGATTTATTCAGTTTTATTATTGCATTTACAATTAAACTTTTGCTGAATTTGACTTTTTACATTTTATTGACCTAATAATGTAATATATAATAATTATAATATATATAATACTTAATATTTTGTTTTGAAAATGAAGCATTATTAAAGTGTCCAGTACATCTTTTAAAAATTCTAGAGAAAACACCTAAAATAAAGTTAGTCAGTCTACTTTATGATGATGCAAACTCATTTTTTACCAAAATTAGGTGGATTTCTGACCTTTAAGTTTTTCATTTACTTCTGTTCTTTACTCCTCACATTTGCAAATTCAGCAACAAGACTTGTTCATTCAGAGCTAATACACAAATCTAAAAACAACAATAAAAAAAGTTGATTAAAAGTTAACGAGAAAAAGGGCATTTTTAGATGTGACGTAAAAATAACATGTGACAAAACTGTAATTTCATAGGTTATTTTGTGGTTTGGGACATTTAAATGTCTATTTTTCAGTAAGCAAGCAGGTGTTCCTTCAAACGCAATAAATTCAACAATAATTAGTTATTTTCTTTCTATAATTAGTTTCGATGATATCTATTTTTATAAAGTTATTTCTGCTGCACAGTAAACAATGCAGCTGCAACACTTGGTCATAAAATCTGTGATTAAATATATCATTCGTTTGTAGCAGGTGGATTATTACAAACAGGCCTTTAGAGGGCGCTCTCATCCCTCTTAGCCTTTTCTGGGCTTGTATTCAAAGAAGCAGATTCGAGCTAATTTTTGGTCAAATGAAAAGAATAAACCATAAGTATTATATTTTTTCACTTTAAAAAATATTTTAAATAATTTGTGATAGTATATGTACTTGTGGTGGTGCCCGTATATTTTTTCTATTGACTAATTTTAACGAAAGTACCGATAAGGAATCACAGGCGGCATTCACATACACTGATGGAGAACAGGCGAGGCTTTCAGGTTGGTTACGCGATGGCCGCTCTCTCAACAATATAGGGATTTTTAAGCAAAAGCATAGAGTTCGTCGCTCGGACAGGCATGTTTTTGCATTTACTAAGTACCGGAATGACAGCCGTATCATTTTAGCTCTTCAGGTTTGTTTTAGCGCCGGGTCGGACATGTCCATTTTCTGTTAAGGACTCAGTGTTTTTCTTGTTCGTCTCCCGGGCCTGGCCGTAGCTGCCTACTATGTAGCGGCGGGTTGCTACTTTCGGATGAGCGGGCAGTAGGTCTCGACAAGGTGGGGGCTGAAATTAGACAAACCAGGGGCGAAACAACTCAGTAGAGAATCGGAAGGGGGTGTAGAACATGAACACAATTGATTAAATTGTTACAGATACGGGTTGAGGGTCAATAAGAGCAGAGTTTTACTCATAACTGTGGTCTTGCTAGTTAGCATTAGCCAGCGGTAACTTGTCCTAGCAAAGGCATGAAAGCATTAGTAATTTAACAGGAGCTGACGTTATCAATCTACCGATTATGTTGTTATGAGGAATCGGAGATAAGTGTGTGTTCAACGTAGATGTTGTAATGCCCAGTTTCTCTGTATTTTGTTGGTGCATGTTAGCTTATGCTAACAGCAGGTGCTAGCCGAACTAACTGCTCAGTGACGTAACTGTGGTCATTGTTTTGACAGCACGCAGCATCTCAGCCGGGGCACATAACCTCCTTAGGTCAACTTTTACTTCAATTAATTATGTCGTTGTACAGCTCTGTTTACAAATACTGTTGAAAGAAGCTGGATTTAACGGTAGGATGTGACGCAGCTTATCATTGCTGTACATTATCATACATCTAAACTACTATGAGCTAATTATGTCAATAGCTGCAGCATTTCTGATGTTTATTTCACTTAGCTTATGTGTATTCAATCAGGCAAGAAGTTATCATCTCTTCTCCAAAGGAGGAGGTAATCAGCAAATATATACAAGTGTCATACAATACAGGTAATAAAGAAATGATAAAAAACAGGTGCAAAAGCCCTGACCTGTGTCCTATAATAAAGTCTAAGGTCTCCAAGGGGAAAGTGTAAGCCATGTTTGAAGGGTGTCCTCCCGGTATGTGATGGGCTCAGGTGCTGTAACAGCTTGTGTTGTTATTACTTGACTAAACACAATGCATTCTTCTGAGACCAAGTGTTGAACAATATACCACTTATATCAGTTAACTGGGTTCAGTTTCCTGTAAAGTAAAATATCTCACATGCCATCATATCATGGCATTGCTCAAATAACTCATTTAAAGCTTTAAAGAGGTCAAATGAATAGTCCAGCAGTTAAATTCTAGCTTTTTATGCTGTTAAGTCTTATGATAATAGTAAACCTTGTATAGTATCTCATACCCTCTCTACCATCATTTGTGCCAACATGAAGAATATCTAAGGTTAGTTTGTTTGAAAAGAGAATCACAGCCACCTCTAGGTCAAAACTCTGACAGGTGTCATCATGAACAAAAGGGATTTGTAGCTTTACTCTCTTACTTTGTCATATCTGGATTTGTGTACTTAATGAAACATTTGTTTGATAAAGTTGCAGTAGAATCGAACCAAATGTGCAGTTGTATTTGGAGATTTTTATTGTAATATAATTTTTACAACCACTAAAACATTACCAGTTAAAAGTGTTTGCTTGAACATATTGAAAGCGTGAGGATGGTGCCACCTCTGCCTCATTTTGAGCCAGGAAAAGCAGAAATTGAGGAGTTACTGTATTGTATAAATGAAAAAAGACATGACGTAGTTTGGAAGTTTCTGTCACCAAGCGTTATAAATGAATAACTTGAGATGGTTATGTCACTGCCTTGACTGTCCTTGACTGTAAGGAAATCCATTCAACGTAAAAGATGTGGAAAATGCCTAAAAAAATCTGCTTATCGAAATATATGTCTAAATTGAAGTAAAGGTTGTATATTAAATTCAGGAGAAAATCGTCCATTACGATGCATAAAGAATCGGTGTGTATTTCGAATCATTGAATTGTGAAGCCAGTGAATATTTAACAGGATTAACAGAATTTTACTATACCTCTGTCATTCTAATGTGTCCTGAAATGATGTTTCCGTTGGCCCTCAGTTGTAGGATGGATCCAGACGGTGGGGCAGAAACACAAAAAGCTGTCAGTTTGCAGTGGAAGAGCTACAAACTCGTCCAGGACCCAGCAATCCGGCGGGTCACACAGAAAATCTACAGATACGATGGAGTGCATTTCAGTGTGCCAGTGAGTTCATTTTCCCTTTTTGGTGTCTAAATATGTGCATACACCGAAGTTATAATAGTTTTAGATTTTTCGTTATAGTTTAGTTTTATTTAGTTCTGACTTTTTTTTCCCTCAAATCCAGTTAATAATATTTAGTGTTTAGAGCAGGTTTGCTAGTTTTTATTAGTTCTCGTTCTTTTCTAAATGCTTAGCTTTAGTTTAGTTTTAGTTTTATCATATGTTTTATCTTCCTCACTGTCGTATTCAAAGAAATTAGTGATGCGCTGATTGCCAGGTAGAGTGGGGACGAGAAGCTGACTCTAAACGACAAGTGACCAGAAGTGATGGACTGTGAAGTACCGTACGATGCCGCAAGCAAAATTTCCTCAAGTAAAATAAATCAATTTATCAATCTGACAATGGTAAAGATGAAATGAAGGGAATTTTATCCATCGTTTTAATTTGTTTTCTAAGCCCACAATGCACTTAAAGTTATCGTTTTTTTCTTTGAATTATAGTTTTTATTTATTTCACTTAATGAAAATGTTTCAATTTTAGCTTGCGTCATTTTGTTTGTTTTCATTTACAATAATAACCTTGGCACGTACCTCAGTACATCACAGATAGGTTCATCACTTACACCCCAGCAAAAACACTTTGGTCAACAGGCAGTGGCAACTTACTCATCCCTCACACCAGATCCAAGAAACGGGGGGCAGCTTTTAGTGTATATGCCCCACAAAAATGGAACACCCTGTCTGATACAGTTGGACTGGACACATCAGCGGCCATTTTTAAAAACAGGTTAAAAATGTACCTTTGTTTGACAGCATTCTGTTGAATTGTGTGCGTACATGTGAATGTTTACTTGGAATTGCGCTCTCTTTTTTATGATAGTTTTTTGTTATATACCTGTTGTGAGGCACACTGAGTCTGCCTTTTGCTTGAAATGTGTTTTATAAATAAAGTTCAATTGAAAGCTGAGTACGGGTTTTTGACATCTAAGTGAATGATGTGTGCAGGACTCTGGATTTCCTCCCGTGGGTGACCTGCGGGACCCAAGACCTCGAAGACTATGGTCGAGGTACACGGAAATGTCCTTGCCAGTGCCAAAGTTTAAGGTGAGAGTAACTCTACAGAGCATGTGTGTTACAAACGTAATCAGCTGTTACTTGTTTTGGAATAAATGTCATCTTTTCCTCACAGCTGGATGAGTTCTATGTGGGCCCCATACCCCTTAAGGAGGTGACCTTTGCTAGACTCAATGACAACATCAAGGAGCCCTTCTTGGCAGAAATGTGTGCCAAGTTTGGGGAGGTGGAGGAGATGGAAATCCTGTTTCACCCCAAGACCAGGAAGCACTTGGGCCTGGCCCGGGTGTTGTTCACCAGCACCAGAGGAGCCAAGGACACTGTCAAGCATCTGCACAACACCTCAGTCATGGGGAACATCATCCATGCTCAGCTCGATATTAAAGGTAGGACGACCATGTCACCTGCTCTTTGTTATGACATTGATACTGACGCTTTAGATTTCGAATGTTTGGAACAAAGTCAAATGAAATGCAGACACAAACACATGGCATTTTGTTTATTCTCAGCCTGTACATAATCAATCAATATTAGGGATGGGAATTGGAAAGCTTTTATTGATATTAATGGCATAATTTATTCTTCTTATTAGCTCAATTTTCTGTTAATTTCCCGATTGGTGTTCTGGGCAAGGGGCATAAAAGTTCTGAAATGAAAGCCATGTTGTGTAGAAAGAATTTTCTAAATATTTCTGGTGTTTCCAGTGATGAAATGGTCATTTTACAGACGTTAAAACTAGAACTGTTCTCACTAGGGTTGTAATGATGTCATGGTGTTACAATTAAGCACAATTTTAAACATCACGGTTAATTAATTGTCAAGGCTGCTAAAAACCGTTTCATAAAGTACAGGAGTTTAAGAGCAGAACCAAAAACACGCAAATATGTGCTTCCTACACGGAACGAAAGCAACATTACAGAAGCTGCATTCAACGTTCCACAAGAGAAAATGACAGAAGGAACAAGCTTCTTGTTCAGAAATTCAGACATTCATGAGAGTAAATATATTTTTGATGCCGGCTCACTTTCATTTCCATCGAGTTTGCGTTTGCTACCGTCATGTATGCAGCTTCCATTATCCAACCCATTCACAGTAATCTGGTTTCATAGCTTTCGTAAAGTGAGGGCATTCTTCTCCAACGGCTCCGACTGTCATACACGCTTCAGGAGGCTGAACCTGTGAAATTGATGCAGTAAACATACTCTGTTTGATCACAAGGCAAGCGACATAAAATAGTTGCAAGCTTCACAACAGCAGGAGATGTAGAGGAATTAGTAACGCATGATAACTTTGACTTTCGTGGGGGTACGGCACGGGGGTTGCCACACCCACGTATATATCCCACAAACTAATCGTAGTAATTGTGAAACTGTGATTATTTCTCTGATGATAATTGTAGCACCAAAATCTCTAATTATTACATCCCCACTTCTCACCTTTCCATGTGAATTGAAGCAACTTTGGGCTTTTTCTTGGAGATTATGTTCCTCAGTAAAAGGAACATAAACTATACGATGGATCAGAAAATTTGGAAAAGAGTCTCAACTGGAAGTCCCACTCAGAGTCTAAAATATCGATCGAGTTTCATAAAAACAAATCATCTGTACATCAGTTACACACAGACTGACATAGGTGACAACACCTTGCTTCATCTGGTCTGCATGGTAATAAACCACCAGAGAAGATTTTAGTAAACAAAAACTTGCTAACTTTTTATTTAATTGAAGATAGAAATGGTAATGAAAGTGTTGGATCCTGAAATTCCTCTGACTGTAAGAAAAGCAAGTCACCTCGTGTTAACTGTAATTTCCTGCTTTTACTGAGGAATTTAAAATAATTTGAAACAGCCACAGTTTGTTTATGATGAGCCCATTTTTCATCCTTTATTTATTTGTGTCTGCTTTTTGTCATTTCAACAGGCCAGCAGAGGCAGAAGTATTATGACCTAATAGTCAATGGGTCCTACACTCCTCAGACGGTGCCTCTGGGCGGCAAAGCTTTGACAGACAGACTCCAGCCCCAGGCCCCAACACAGCCTGACACGGTACAACAGCTTATTGCTCTTTGACAGATAACACACAGACTGTAGGTCACAGATGTCAATCATATGGCCCGTGGGTCAAACTGGCCCTCCAGAGGGTCCAATCCAGCCCATGGGGTAAATATATGTAATGCAAAAATTACACATTTTAATTCAGGCTCCACATTCAGCCCACTTCAATCTCAAGTGGGTCAGACCAGTAAAATATTATCATAACCTATAAATACTGACAACGCCAAATTTTTCAGTTTGTGTCAAAAAAAGAAAAGAAAAATTACACGATAATGTTTATATTTACAAACTATCCTTTTGCAAAAAATGTGAATAACCTGAACAAATACAAATGAACTGAAATGTCTTAATAGAAGTACGTGTAATTGTACTAATATTCTGCCTGTGAGTAAATGTTTTGTGTATTTGTAGATCTGTAAGCTGTAATGTACATTTGTAAATGTGAAGCTTATGCATAAAATTGTTAAAATTGCACTTATTTTTCTTTATAAATTTCAGTTTGTTTATAGTCATGTTATTCACATTTTTTTAAGGAATAATTTAATTTAATTTAATTATTATTTTACTGGTCTGACCCAGTTCAGCTCATATTGGGCTGAATGTGGAACCTGAACTAATAGGACTTCGACACCCCTGCTGCAGGTCCTTTAATAATGTTATCAGGTGTCAGTTCGAGTTGGTTAAATTTTTCAGGCTTTGAAAAATGGTAAGAAATTACATGTGTATAATATGTGACAAATTTGAACATTGTCGTATTTTTTGCGTCTCGTTCCAGTCTTCAGAGATCAGGCGGAGGCTCTCCAGTGAGCTGGCAGTTTTGGCGGCGGGAGTCCAGGCCCTGACCTCCGGAAACATCACCCCTGTGGACGCCGGCTTCAGCGACCAGCGTCTGGACACGACCCCGTCCTCACTGGGAGGCCCCTACACCCCGGGCTCCACTGCTTCGTCTCAGGGGGGCGGGGGGACACCGTACAGCTCCAGATCAGGGACTCCCTTCTCACAGGACTCGGGCTACAGCAGCAGGTTGGTTGGCACCGTTTCACTTCATAGATTTTAAAGTGGACTCAGTGGTGTTACTCTAAGCAGGGGAATTCAGTTTGTTTAGTGAAAGATCAGACGCTGTACTGCTCTTTTCCACTATGTTCTCACAGTGTGTGTGAAAACACACTGCATACTTTTCATTGAGTGCTTACTTAGTTTATGTGGTAATACATTCAAGGTTTCAAAGCCTTTTATTGTCATGTATACAGTAAACATGTTTCCCTGTACAATGAAAATCTTACTTTGCCGTCCATAAAGAATGCCAAGAGAGTCTGTAAAAATAGAATAATTTAACTAGGAAATTAAAATAAATGAAACAAAGTGGCATTTAAAACAGCATGCAAAAGGGAATGAGCATAAAAATATAAAAAAAATTCAAACTGCTATTACTAAGAGAAAAATATGTATTTGCATAAGTGTGCAGTATCTGAGTAATTGTGCTAACTGTCAAGACATAAATGATATGAAATGTGCAAAACTGAAATACTGAGATAACACATTAGATGACATATACATAGTAAGATAACATGTACATTAATTAATTGCGGTTTGCATTTTCTCAGAGATTGATTAAAATAAGAAATAGCTTATTTTTCTGAAAGTAATTCCGACTCTACCTTATCTCCACCCTACAGACATACTGGCTACAACACTGGTACTATGGGCAGTGGTTACCCCCCCCAGGACATGCTCCCCTCCTCCTCCTCTTCTTCTGCAGTATCATCTACTGTTGGGGGATACAAAGTGTCTCGCTACTCTGAGGATGCACAGGAACCGTCGGTGTACCACCGAGGGCGCCCCATGTATCCCCCAACAACATACCGTCCCAACGAGCCACCGTGTTACCCTCCGTACCCCAACGTCGGGGGGCCGGGACCACACATGGCACACCACTCCTCAATGCCTCCCCCTCCCGTCGCCTCCCAATATGACCAGCCCCTGATGTCCGACAGGGACCGGGATAGAGACTCCGGGGGGCGTTACGGACCGGGAGGGGTCGGCTCGAGGAGGTCGTCATATCATCACCAGCAGGACACAAACTCCTCCTCCAAGTACCATTCCCATCACTCCCACCACCACTCAGAACGCAGGGATGACAGGGGCTACCGGCGAGACAGCCTGGGCTCCCGCTCCAGTGATCACGGCCATCAGAGACACCGCAACCACCACCACTCACACAACCACCACGGTGGCAGCAGTAGCCGCCGGCGAAGCAGCCACGACCGGGACCGAGACCGGGACCGCGACAGAGACCGGGAACGGGACAGAGACAGTGACTACTCCAACAGCTCTGACCCCAGATACAACACCAACTCTTACCGATCTTCCTCAAACAGCATGTCCCCTCCCCCATCGTCTTACTCCACCTACTCCTCCTCCAAAGAGTCCACGCCAGTTCCTGCTCCGCCCCAAGGAGTGGATGCGTCCAGTCGTTTAGCAAGCGCTAGCAACACAGAAAGGGTCCCCGCCCCCCCTGTAAGTTCTGAAAAAGACTACCACCCGGTCCCACACAATACTTTGCCTCCACCTCCTCCGCCGCCGCCTCCTCTTCCACCTGCCTCTGTTATCGCAGCAGCTGTAGCGGAGACTCTTGGAACACATGACTTTAACCAGGACAGTCCAGCCCATGAGGAGCAATGGACAAAACCCAAACGCCGTCCCCGTGCCCCCCCC
>JAPTYQ010000029.1:27103912-27120270 GCA_029814465.1 Ostorhinchus cyanosoma
CCCCCACACCACGGCATCCCGCCACCCCCCTCCGCGTGGCCGCCGCACGTCGTACCCCCACAGTACCCCTCCTACATGCCCCCGCCTGGCTATGGCACCATCCTGCCAGGGGAGGGGGACGAGTACAGGGCTCCAGGGGAAGAGATTCCCATTTTGGCTGAAAATCCACACGAGGCAACTGTGCAAATGGTTCTGGCCACTCTGATCCAGGAAATGAAGAACATCATGCAGAGGGATCTGAACCGCAAGATGGTGGAGAACGTCGCTTTTGCCACCTTTGACGAGTGGTGGGACAGGAAAGAGACCAAGGCCAAGGTGAGGAAGGCTGTTCTCAGTGGTTTGATTCTTTCCACTTTGACATTTAAAGAACTGTTTTATCCACAGGGTTCCTGTGGGAGTCCCCCCCCCTCAACTTATTTTGAGTTTTTTTCAGTCACAGGTTATATGTATACAACAGAACTTTGCATGTGAAAGGATATCAAGTCAGTAACCTAAGTGACAGCTACTAAATCAATGATATTGGATCGTTATCAGGTATTGACTGATACGCAAGGCTCCTGCATTGTTATCAGCATCAGAACTGAAAAGTCAGATTAGTGCAACCCTTATCTAATTAGATATGTGCCTTTAAGGTTTTTTTGTTTTTCCAAAGCTTCTCGTCTTCTATGTTTTGATAGTAGTTTGTCTTTGTATGCTTCATTCTCTGCTGCTGAACAAAATATGACATGGAAAATACAATTAAAAAGACAGGAATTGTAAACTGCAAATATTTTCCCTCCACAGCCTTTCCAGACGATGGTCAGGGGAGTATCTGCTTTACGGGAGGATGAAAAAAAAGAGGAAAAGGTCAACCGTCCTCGGGAACCTCTCATGTCTCTGGTGGATTGGGCAAAGAGTGGTGGGATGGAGGGGTTTTCCCTCCGTGGAGCGCTGCGACTGCCTTCCTTCAAGGTAAAAGCATACCAAAAAATTGTTTTGGGAATGTAAAAATAAAACCATATATGAACTGCAATTTCTCCAGTTTTTAATGAATCATTATCAACAGAATAGAATGTATGTTTTTGTAGTGTGCCTTGGTTTTGTCTATTAATTTGTGTAATAATTGTTGGTCCAAATGTGCAGGTAAAACGGAAAGAACCTCAGGAGTTGGAAGAAGAGGACATGAAGAGGCCTCGACCATCAACTCCACCAGACGAGGATGATGAAGGTTTGTGGAGCTGATGTTTTATGTCCTTTAAAGAGAACTGACTTAATCTAATGCCTGCTTGTCTTTTAATGTATTAACTCTTGTCTTATTTCCAGCTGCTGATGGGAGAAGGCCAGAAGCAGACAGACACGGAGCTGAAAGGGACAACAAGAGGAGGAAAAAGAAGCCACGAAATCGCAAACCCTGGGAGCTGGACAGCGAGGGAGAGGAAACATCTGACGGCTCCTCATCTGATAAGGTAGGATTTATATATGTGTGTATATACATACATATATATATATATATATATATATATATATGTATATATAGCAGCTCTGTTTCTGTTTAACAACAAAACACTTAGCAAAAAAGACTCAAAATACAATATAGGCATGTACAAAAAGCTACAGGATAAAATATTAAATATGCATATACTACAAGAGTATGACTAAAACTACTGAAATATACAAAAACTAACTCTACACTACAGATGATAAATATGTACTATTTTAACAGTTAATCCTCCTGAAGTTTAATGAAATTAATTTCATATATCATATTTATTTATTCGGATATCTATTAAAAGAACCAAGTATAAAAGCATTACATTTTACATTTTCATTATGTGAAATGGGACATCCTGGAAAGCTGAAGAGCTTTTTGAGAGGGGCCCAGTTACAAAAAATAATAAAAAACAATAATGCAACATTTTACAGTAAGACAAACCCAAAAATACCCACCCTTTTAAGCATCCACACTCACACAGTACAGGTTTGCAATTTCTGTTTAGAATAAAAAAGAATGACAGTGACATCAATATTACTACCACTACTTCAACACCATGATGTGTGTTTTCCTTTTGCTTATTGATAATAGTCTGATATTGACACATTTGAGGGTAATTGCTGTGCTTTCATATTACGCTCGCTAGGTGGCAGCATTTCACTGTGATCTGTTCTGCATCCATATGTTTCTCTGGCTGTACTGTCTTTATCTTGTGTATTGATGAGAATTTTTTCTATGTTCAGGACGACGAAGAAGAAAGTGAAAAGGAATCTGATGGTAAATCATAAACAGTCATTTCATTACTGTCTGTTGGTACTTTTGGTCGAGGCTGTACTTAGACCTGTCTTTTTTTTCTTTACAGATGATGCCATCAGCGCCGACAGCGATGATGAGAGCCTCTCGTCATCTTCTGAGGGCTCTTCTTCTTCAGGTTCCTCCTCTTCGTCGTCCTCTGAGGATGAGGATGAAGAGGAAGGAGAGCGGGTTGAGAGCGAGGGTCCAGACACAATGGACGAGTCGACCATCGACAGCACCACCGAGAAAGACAGCGATAGGTATGAAGTTTGTGTTCGTCAGAGGTAGAATGTCCCCAAAAGTCCGTTGGTTGGTGGTGTCGGTTACATTTTCTGTTTCTCTGTTTTAGGGACAACATCACTTCAAAGGCAGAAGTTCAAACAGGTGGGTCCAGTTTAAATTTGCTTCCTTTTACATGAAATTATACTACAGCTGAAATTAAGTGTTTTGAATATAGATGAGATTAAAGGAATTGGGTTGGTTTTCGCAACACTTCTCTTGCTACTTCATCTCTTAAAAAATAACACAAATTACCAGAAATAATTACCAAGGAGACAAGATTTTATGTGTCTTTCTTTAATACCTTTCCAGAGCTCCGGGTTGACACCAAACAGCATATGAAGCAGGTTCCATTTAAGTTGGGTCAGATATATAGGGCAAACTCATGTAAACTATTTCATATTTGTCAATACACATATTTACTTAATCAATCACCAGTTCACTCTTGGCCTTCAGCCAATCCTTCCAAGGCATTTTTCCCAATAAGAACACACAACAGTTGACTCTTGTCAGACAAATAACCCTTTAATATCCTGGAGTACATTTGGTTGTAGTCAGCGTCTCACCCTGTCACAAGACTTAGAAATGTGTAAAAACTGTTTATGAGTGGGTCGTTCAAAGCTTTTGTTCTTCTCTCAGGTGAAGCCAAGGACAGCAAGACAGAAACGACAGCAGCACCTACGAAGCGTCCTCCGTCTCCCCCATACCCACGACCTTCGTCACCTATTGTTCTTGTGCCTCCTCTTAAGAAACGCAGGAAGACAGTGTCATTTTCTACAGATGAGGCTGAGAGTAAAACACAGTCGAACGCTCCATCGTCTCCATCGGCCTCACATGAGTCCCTCCTCCTGTCCCCCGTCAGACCTCCAGAGTCTCCCACCACTGCGACCCCGACCTCAGCCCGTCCCACTCAGGGCATCCAGCTGCTCCCCTTTGCCTCCAAACCAGGTGAGGGCAACGCTCTCATCGTCCCACCCCCCGGACACACCCCAGACACAGATGAGTCCAAAAGGGGACTCCCTGTGTCTCCACAGACTACGCCAACCAAACTGTCCGGCAAACGGGGTCCAGGCAAAGACTCCAAACCTCCAACACCTCCTGTTATGGTCTGTCGCACTGTGCAGAACCTGCCGCTGGACCACGCCTCCATGTGCAGGATGGCCTTCGAGGAGGCACCTGCACCACTTCCGGTCAACAAACGGTCCAGAGGAAGACCTCGCACAACCAGCCTGTCTGCTTCTTCTATTCACTCGCTCAAAGAGGAGGATGAGGATGAGGAGGAGAACGAGCATCGGTTAAGACTCCGAGAGCAGCTGGGGGCATCCAGCCTTCTGCAGCTGGCCTCGGCTCAGACCGCCGACCTGTCTGTACTGGCCGACATCGCTCTGAAAATGGACCCTGAGGCCGGGGACTCGGAAGAGACAGAGACATCAGATGAAGCAGAGGAACAGAAGATGGAGGAGGACATGTTCTCCCCAGAGTCTCTGGCTCTGGTTATGACCCCAGAGGGTGTGATGGTCTTTATGGAGCACAACTACTGCAAACCCCCTGTTCTATCGGCACCAGCAGGCCACAGAAGAACGTCCTCCAAACAGGACTCCTCTGTTCTGCTGCCGGCAGACCTCAATACTATTTCAGGGGTTCTTGAAGCACCAGAGGAGGTTATCGGAGAGGCGTTACCATGCAGAGGAGATACAGGAGCATATGGAATGGGCGTGCAGTCTGAGTTTGCGGATGTCGGCCAGGCCCCAGTTTTACCTCCATCGTCAAAGAAGAAGAATGTGGTTGGCAAGAGTTTAGAACTAGAGAAGGACAAGAGCAAAAAGAGAAGAAAAGACAAAGAAAATGTGGAGGTTCAGCACACAAAAAAACACAAGGAGCCACCAGGAAAAAAACAGAGGAAGCGAAAACTAGAGGTATGTGTCTGTATTTGGTTTTCTTCCTCTAAATCGTTTGTGTCTTAATCATGGACATGTGTCGTATGTAACAGTCTGTCACAACCTGTCTGACACCACCGGTGTGACGTATGAGCTGTTTTTGTAACAATTGTCAGTTTCCGTGACGGTGGTGCATTTTTCCTGCAGGAAATCATACATCACATTTAAAAACAATTGAATGTTTCAATTCTAGGGCTTTTATAAGCTTCCTTGTATTCTGTTTGCATGCAGCAGAGTGGATCGGCCAGTAATAGTGTTATCTCATATGTGTCATAAATCAAGATGAAGTCATAAACAATAGCCTCAATTAAAATACAATGTACTTTAACCTTGGGGAAGTTTGAACAGTAATGCACTGTATTACTGCAGTAGTATAATCACAAAATGAAACAATACAGCAGTACACCACAATGGATACTGCAACGTTATTAAAAAGATTGAAAAAAATTTAGATGGAAATAAAACTGAGTAATAATTATAAACCAATAGGACAAGACACTTCCTGAGTAGGTGAGAAGAGTTCAAAGGGAGAAAAGAAAGCGTTTATATGGAATGTGGACAGTACACTGGAAAAAATCCAAATCTTACAATGTGTATTTTTCTCATTTCTGGTCAAAATATCTCATCACACTTAAAATAAGACTTTCAGTCAGTGGCTGTCATATTGATCTTCTCTGTGCAGGACTCCGATCTGGAGGAAGACGTGGACGTGGAGGAGCTGGAATCTGGGGAGCTGAGCAGCTCAGACACAGAAGACGAGGTGGTTGAGGAGGTCCGGAAGAGCGAGCGCCTCTTTCTCCAGGAGGCGGGGGTAACGTCCCACCGCTGGCCCAAACCTATCCCAGCGCCCGAGCCGTTGGCCGTGAAGTTTGAGAACCGCAGTGAGTTTGAACAGATGACCATCCTCTACGACATCTGGAACTCTGGCCTGGACGGAGAAGACCTAATGCTGCTGAAGAAGACGTACGAGAAGCTGTTACAGGACGACCACGGCTCTGACTGGCTCAACGACACTCACTGGGTCAACCACACGAATATCCTTATCAGCTGTTTTTAAATATGAAGTCTGTCTGATTAGTGTGTTGTTTAACAGCTTTATTCACTTGATTTTATACTTTTAAAGATTCAAGAGTCTTTATTGTCATTCAACATGGGAATGAGGAATAAAATTATGATCCACTGGAGGATTGATGAAATAAAATGACCATTTAAAGAATCACACACATTTAAATAGAAAACAATATAAAACAGAACCCACACACATTTAACCCATAAAGACCCAAACATCCACCATCAACCAAAAGCATCTACTGATATAAACTGTTGATCCACTAATCCTATCAATATATGTAGATAATCGGTGCAAAATACAGTTCTTCATCTTTTCATGGTCCTCAGATATGACCCATTTGGACATTCAGAGGCTCCGTAGTTACCATGGAAACACTGTCATCTTCTACAACATTGATTCACCAGTAAAACCCATGGAGTTGGATCAGTGACAGTGGATGGAAACACTGGGTTTATGTTCAGTTAGTGATATATTTGCTGAGTTCCTCAGTTTTCTCTTTTTCTGTCATAATCCACAAATTTAATCAGAGATTTTATGAACATCTACATGATCAGTACAATAAATATAGGAAAATACCTGACTTACAGGGGATAATATAATAATAAATGGGAATAAAACACTTATGGAAGGTAAAATAAGGAGAAATATTCACTTGAAAACTGCGATAAAAGTAGCACTGGGTCTTTGTGGATGGACACACTGGGTTAATGTACAGTTAATGCTACAATTTACAGGAAAAAGTCAACTTTTCTTCAGTTTTTTCTGTTTTGATACAACAACCTTTTTGATAATGATGAAATTCTTTATTCAGTCATCACATAATAAAACCACTGTCAACACTACAAGCATTACCAACAGGTTAGTGACTGAACAGACAGAAGCTTAATGCTTATATTAATGCCTGTCTTACAGAACAAATTAAGCTACCTAGCGTTCAATATACAAAAAAAGAAACAGCAAAAATACAAACAAAGCAGCAAAAACATAAAGAAGTGAAACTAAACCAGAAAAACAGAATAAAATAACCAACCAAATTAATGGTAATTTAATGTAGAGTAGAAAATGAATTATTTACTTATTAATTATTAGATCTTAACAATTGTAACCTTCAAAAATAGCCTTACATACCATTTTATTTTCAAAAACAAAACTGAGCTACACATTCATAAATCCATGCTGGCCTCATCCCATAGTTTAACTCCAACCAGAGATATAGATCTTCTTTTAGTCTGTTTTTACAAACCTTTCACTTTACTCTGACCCTTTATGAACATTTTCATGATCGGTCAGTTAAACATTGCAAAATAGATGATTTTCACTGGAAAAAATGCTAATTCAAAGGATAGTATTATAATAAATACCGATAAATCACTTAGGAAAGGTTAAATAGAGAGAAAAATTCATTTGGGAAATGACACATAAGTCACACTGAGTTAAAATAGAAATAGAAAACAGAGCAAAGTGCAGATAATAAATAAATCCATAACAGTAGGTTAATGAAGAGTAGCGCCCTCTGGTGGATTGTTTGACTAAACGCTCATCCTAATGTAACGGACGCATCGACAAAGGCAGTGAGGCACGACACCGTTAGAAATTTCTGTACGTATTTGCGCCTCTGTTGCTTTAAAATAAAACACAAACCACAGTTAATGTGTTAATCAGGACCAGTTCAGGTTCACTTTAAAACTACTTCCTTTGTGTTTGTACCGTTGTGTTTTTTTACTGTTATTGCCCTTGACCTTTTTGCTCCACTCACCAACTTGCCGAACCCCCGTCGTAAGAAGAAGAGCGTGGATGGGCAGCTTCGCGAACACGTAACAGGTTGTGCCAGAAGTGAGGGTTACTACGCAATCAGCCGCAAGGAGAAGGACATGTACCTGGACCTGGACCTACCGGAGCAGGTCATACGGGAGGTGGAGAACGTTGACAGTTCGGTGGGTGTGCTCTCTGACGTCCATGCATGTGTAGAACTGTAAAACTGTGTTGTTTTTAGCTTTCCAAGGAAAATGTGAGCGTGCGGATAGGCTCGTGTGGTTTTCCAGCAACGCTTCCAGTTCTTAGGAAAAGTCTTTGGAAAGTATTTTTGTCTTCAGAGAAACATTCACTAACATTTCCTTTTGTAAGTTTAACCCATAAAGACCCAAACCTCCACCGGAGACTTTGGGTTAATGTTACTGCTGCGTTCATGTGTTTAACTTTGAGCTCATTTCAACTACTTTAACCCAGAAAAACCCAAATATCTACCAGAAACTGAATCCATTTCCTGGTCTGAACTGTTTAATAGCTGTTGATCCACTAATCCTATCAATCCATTTCAATAATTGGTGTAAAATACAGTTATTCATTGTTTCGTCAGGGGCTCTGTAGTTACCATGGAAACACCGTTATCTTTACCAGTAAAACCTACGGAGTTGGATCAATGGGGGGGCGTGTGTAACACGGGCCTCGGTTTATCAGTACGGTGCGTGTGCGGGGCACTCAAGTCGTCCTGGGCAGGACCCAGGATAATATAATAATAAATGATGATAAATCTCTTATGAAAGGTTAACCCTGTAAAGCCTGAACCATTAAATCTTTGACAGAAAATTCCAGGTCTTTTAAACTGGAGTCTTTATTGGTCCTTCTGAACAACCAAAATCTCAATCTCCATGTATGAGTTTCAATTTTATATCCTATTTGATCCTTTGGGTCTCAATGCTCAAATATTATTATTTTTGAATGAACAAGCAAACACATAATCTAACAAATTGTTAATTCCTTTTCTAAACTGTCACAGGTCTTCCTCATTAATGACAGTCTTGTAGTGTCACTAAAGGCCTCTGGGGGATGAATTCCCCCCCTGGTGGATTATCTGTGTATTGCATGTGTCTAATTGTATACATTAGGTTTTTCAAGACAAAAAGTATAACACCGATCATGCAGAGGGCTTCAAAACTCATGTATCAAATGTGATATGTTTGGCGTTATAGGGTTAGGTAGAGAGAAAGAGTAGCACTGGGTCTTTATGGGTTCAAGTCATTCTGCTGACTCAGCTCACTTTTATTAAAACCTTCACAAAAGTAAAAGTAAATGGCTAATTTGGCAAAGCGAGTCATTTCTGACAGCAGTGCCAGTTATTTTTGTCTTCTAAATATAATAGTGTCCGTTTAGTTTGTAATGGTACAAATGAGCTTTAAATGGGCCTCATTATGTGTCTAGTTTGACCGTTTTAAGCCGTTTCATTGTGTTCTGTCGGTTGTGAACGGTGGAAAATGTGGTCAAACTCAGACAAATGAGGATTGTTTTCCTGAATTGTTCTGCAGAGCTCAGCTTACTAAGCAACATGTTTTCCATTTTCACTTTGTTCTGTGTTTCTGTCACCATGGAGAAACGTTTATTTTTTTCAACACTTCAGTTTTCATTCTTCTCGGTTTGGTGTAGCATCAATATTTTCAGAGTTATCAGTGATTCAGCAGAAAGTGAGACGTTACTGGACGGAGCCCAGGCCAGTTGGTGTGTTCAGTGCCTTCAAACGCAGCTCAGCAGGTTTCAGGTGTAAACACTGTGTGTCTTTATTAGTTCCAGGTTGACTCAGCTGTGGCTTCGTCTACCTGCAGGTGGTCTGAAAGTGTTTGTCGTCAAACAGTGGAGGTGCTTTTGAAGAGCTGACTGTACTATGCATTATTCAGAAGGGTGTATCATATGGGTGCTGCGGTTATTTAGAGTGGAGTTTCAGCAAGACTTGGAATAAACCAGAGGCATTAAAAGACAAGAACAAAGAGGACAGTGTTAAACTTAGCAGGATGATTTATGTTCATCAGATGTTTTATTTTCTATTATTATTTTACTTTAATTAACATTATTACAGTCTTTGCTGATTGTGTGACCTCCCTGCTCTGCTGTTATTACCCACAGTTCTACCTGCAGACCTGGACCAGCACTGTTTTAAAACTGTGTCTTATCAAACACAGCCCTTATAAGATCTGATGTGTAGTTAAGTCTTATATAGTTATACACTATATGGACAAAAGTATGTGGACACATTGAATTCAAGTGTTTGTTTTCTAACAGGGGTCTGGGATACAAAACAATGACAAAAAATAGTTTTATATTGGGATAAATTTCATATTGATGTTTCTACATAAAATCATCATGAACAGGACATCTTCCAGCTGTAGACATGTGTCCCAATATTTATGTCCATATAGTTTATAAACATCAATAGTTTAATGGAGAGTTTGGAAGACAGTAGATGTTTAGTTGTGGCAGGAAATTATTATTTACATTCGGAGCAGGAAAAATCTGTTTGAAATTTAGAGGTATGGATTAAAAAAACCAAAAAAACAAAGTGAAAACCATCTGGAACCAAATGGAAGCAAATATAATAATTAAAACTAAACTAATCAATGCAATGATATTTATCCCAATATTAAAGCTTTGTAGACACAGTCCCAATGAAGCTGCAGAGAAAATTTGAAATAATCCAACGAGTAGTTTAGGACATAAAGATTAAAATGTAGACACTGGTGACCTTGAGTTTGAGACTTCAAGGTCAAAGGTCATGGACTCGTATCGAGCTCATATGACTTCCTATCAGTGCTCAATAGTCATTATATTGATATCTGTAATCATTTACATGTTATAAACTATCAAAATATGGACCATTATAAGTCAAGTATCCTCAAATAAAACGATATTCTGACATTTATCATGATTGTTTTTATCCCAGACCCCTGATAGAAAAGAAACACCTGAATGCAGCATGTCCACATACTTTTGTCCATTTGTGTATGACTTAGGTAATTATGCTCTGATGTTAACGACATGATGTATTAAAACATAGGTCCCAGTCTTTTTAGTCTTCACGTAGCTCATAGTTTTTGCTGTTGCTTGTGTTCTGGCTCATAGTGGATCACACGCTGTGACGAAGGGGTTGAATCTAAATTTAGTTCTGCTTCCGTTGTAAAAACCCAAACCTTCCTCTTCCACTTACTCGCCGTCTTATCTTCCTTCTCACCTAGTTTCAGATGAACTTCACTCATTACTAGTGTTCCAGACCGAGGACAGACTTCTGCCCTGGTTCAGTCTGTGATGGCTCAAGGCCATGTGATCACAGAGATAGAGTTTATTTCCAACATAAGTAAGCAAAAGAAAAGACCGTTTAAACAGGTCGCACCGATGTATCGAAGGAAATAAGTCAACCAAGGCAAGTTTACGAAGCACAGGGAACCTTAAAGTGCTTTACAAAGGCATAAAAAATCACAGAAGAAAAAAAAGCAAGATATTGAAATTGCATGAAAAAAGACAAAATCATCAGAGTTAAAACATGATTTTAAAATGCATTCACAGAATAAAAGAAAGACAGATTAAAGTCATACATTAAAATTAAAATAGAGTAAAGCAAGACATTAAAGTAAAAAAAAGTGCATTTCAGAGCAGGTCGTCCGATGTGAGTGAATGAATAATGGATCCACTGTACGTGCTTTGAGTATGCACTCATAGAAAAACACTATAGAAATCTACTCTATTCCATTATTAAGATTGAAAAAGTGGACTCATAAGCACATGAAGAGAGGAAGGTTTTAATTTAATTGGATTTAAAAATGTTCATATTTTTGGTTGTTTTCCGTTCAGTTGGTGCTTTTGTTCCAGTTTTGTGCAGCATAACGGTTAAACACTGCTTTACCATGTTTACCGAAAAGGAAAAGCAAATGAAAACAATATAGAATTATGTTATTGTGGATCTTTAACAATACTTTATGTCCAAAAAGGAGTCAGAAGAAGTAGAGTTTCTGTCGTCCAGCTGCACTGATCCATGATATCATGTGTGTCCGCCTCCTTCCAGGGAACCAACCGAGTGCTATCGGAGCGGCGTTCAGACCAGCGGCGTCTCCTCACTGTGATCGGCACGCCGGCCGTTATGGACTCTGACCTGCTCAAACTCAACCAGCTTAAGGTACGTCCGGTCACCGTGTCTCCTGGACCACATCATGGTTCATCCTCTGCACACAGGTTACCTCCTGTGGACCCAGTGCTGCTCAAAAATGTTGCATCTCATTCTGAGGTTTTGATCAAATGCTGCCAAGATACAAAATCCTGGGTTTGGTTTGTGAAAAACCTGTCAACGCCGCCTTTACGGACTGATCAAAGCCCCGCCTCATTAACATATTATGAAAACATATCACTCCTGACATTTTTCTGACTCCTAAATAGAGCCCAAACGCTGCCAAACCACTGGAGGCTGAAGGAAATGAGTTTGGCGTCGTTACTTCAGAACGATCTGTGTTACATGTGTGGTTTTCACTCTGAGTCATGGTGGTTGACACATATGTCCTTCACATTAGCAGAACTTCTGGACTCATTTCCTTTTCTGTAGGTGAAGTGTTGACTGTGTCACTGATAGGCTGTTCAGTAAATAAGAGTTTACGGTGTTCATGAAAGACTATATTCTTATCATTCTAGTCTGTTTTACATGGACTATTCTGTTTTTATTTAGTGTTTTATTCACAGACTTGGCTTTTCTTTGTGGCACTTTGAGATTCCTTTGAATGAAAAGTGCTTTATAAATGCAATTTATTATTGTTAATAGAATAGAAAAGCTGTTATTATTTGTTATTATATAGGTTATGTAACAAAATTACAGGTGGTCTCTGCCATCGACAGTGCACTATACGACTATATATACCATACAATACCAACTTTATTTATAAAGCACTTTAAAAACGTTCCAGTTAGCCAAAGGGCCGTACACAAATCCTAAAACAAGGGAATAAATAAGTAAAACAGTGATAACAAAAGGTGCAAAGCAGGCGAAGAACAACAATATACAACCAACAAAAAAACAGACAAATTCAAATCTGGTAAAAACAACATAGGAAAAAAGTGTGTTTGTAGACGGGATTTTTAGATATATTATTTATATATATATAAAACAATACATGAAAAAGAAAAAAATTATATAGTGTGCAATCAAGATATGTGCAAATTGGAGATATACTTTATGACAGGATAAAAACATTTAAAAAGTAGTTTGAAAAAAAGAAAAATGTACAATAATGTCTATTATTATTATTATTACTATTCTTTTTCCCTGTTTTCATAAAATATGAGGAACTCCTTGAAATAATTCAAGTATGACTGAAGAACCGATGATTAAGTATTTTTGGCTAAACTTCAATGTGTCTATGACTGAACAACACATGATTTTATCTATAAATGAATAAGTCTTATTCTAATGATCCCATCCACAGTTTGTCGTGTTCTTCAGTCAGTGCTCGACGCAGTGTGTGATTCATGTGGACAGTCATGAATATAAACAGCTGTTAGTTTGCATATATTTGTCCTTTTAAGTAAACTGTGTCTCTTTCCTCTGAATTTTTTGTGTTCAGTGACGTAAATGTGTGTTGAACCCAAACTGATCTAGATCTTCTGCAGAAACGCCCTAAAGGAAGGGCTGTGTTCAGATGATGAGCTTTGGGCGGTTTTACTCTGGAAATCTGATAAATGAGTGACACAGTTTCACAGTTGAGTCTGAGCTGGACCGTTTACATGGACACACATTTGTTTTACTGAAGCTGATATAAAGGCCTGGTTGTGTACACACACCAACACTTGTTTATGTCTCTGAGCTGGTGTTTAGTCAAAGCTTTAAGGTTGTTTTTATCTCGGGGTCGTCGTACTCTGTTGACATTTTTCCAGATAATTGTTACATTGACTCTGTTTACATGAGCAGAAAAGTCCAATAACTGGGAGGAATCGGATGATTGGAATTAGAGGGAGACAGATTTATCAGGCTGAGGGATAGATTTTTGAAAGCAAACATTTGATCAGCAGTAAAAATGTTATATTTGATCAGACACTTGTGTGGGCAGCACTTGAAGTTCAATAAATGTTAAAAGAGCACCATGTGTACAGGTATTAATAATTTTATTTATATAGCTGCATAAAAATCTTAATTATCTGAGTGTTTCATTTGTATTTTACAGTCAATGTGCTAAAAAAAATCATCCTTAAATATCCACCTCAAAAACCAGCTGTAGATATCGGCCATCAGCTGACCAAATTTTTAAAATGGGCATCGGCCTCAGAAAAACCCATATCGGTTGAACTCTAATTGTAATAATCAGATCTGACGTATTTACATGCACTTAAAAAAATGCAATAATCATAAACCCTGAGTTCAACGCTCCAGTCTATTATTGGATTCCTTTGGGAGTACATACGAGCGTAGTGATGCTCGGCTTAAACTTCCTGTCAGTGTCTTCCGCTCACATTTGAATATGTAATTTCTGTTTTCTATTATTGCACAAACGTAAAAGAACTAAATAAATCCGATGAACCTGTGTATATGTAGGAAGACTTTGGAGTTTTGGTGATAAATCCAGGTTTGTTCCAGTGTCTGATAAAACAGATCAGATTGTCCTGTTCATACGGTCACTTTAATAACTCCAGAAATCGAATAGTTGAGTTTAGTTTCTAGGTTTGGTGTGAATGTAAACAGTCTCTGCTTTCCTCACACAGTTCCGTAAAAAGAAGCTTCGTTTCGGACGCAGCAGGATCCATGAATGGGGTCTGTTCGCCATGGAGCCCATCGCTGCTGATGAGATGGTCATCGAGTACGTGGGCCAAAACATCAGACAGGTACGGTCACTACGGAAACGCTGGCTTTAAAACCACAGCGTCCATGCAACATCCCATAAATATTTGTTCATATATCAAATGCATAATAAATGAAATGCACATAATGAACACAGAGTACATGGCATTGAAGACACGAAGAGTCAAACCTGAAAGTAAAGGACAGTGTTTGTATTTGCTTTTCTTTAATTCCAGGACAGTGTGTGTTGGCTTTAGTTGGAAAGACCAAGATGTGTGCACCAGATGTAGCAGAGAAGCTAATTTCCGTCTGTTTTCATGGACAAACGACCAACATAATGAAACCGCACATAGATTACGAAGAACTAATATACTGGAAGAAAACGGTTAAGCTTGACAAATACAGGAAAGTTTGCTCAGACTGAACGCTCGCAGCCAAATATGCAAAAAGGGGCTGACGTTCTAAAAGTACAGTAACAGTTCCTAAAGAGAGAGAAGAGAAGAACAAATAAATGGATAAATAGGTCAACTGTACAAACCAGACGGTGGAAAGAAGTGCAAGAGAAAAAACTATTGAGCTAAAACCTTCTGTAGAATGAAGACAATTTCTACAGAGTTGAGTACGATGCTCGATTTGTTTGAGCCGACACAAACCTTTGCCGTTGACCCTAGAATACGTATTAGTGCATTAGTCGAACACTTCTGTTGTTTTTTTAACTGATTGTCGGTGAGTGACGGTGTTGTGTTGTGTTGTTGTGCGTCCAGATGGTGGCTGACAATCGGGAGAAGCGGTACGCACAGCAGGGCATCGGGAGCAGCTACCTGTTCAGAGTGGACCACGACACGATTATCGACGCCACCAAGTGTGGAAACCTGGCACGATTCATCAACCACTGCTGCACTGTGAGTCCCACCGCCACCGCCACGCCTTCCCTTTCCCTTTAGTGTCAATAAAACGCAGAGGTTTACGTCTGTTTTCCATTTGCCGGTCGTATCCGGTTCCTGTAGCTAATAGAGGTGTGTCTATTAGCAAGAATCTGGCAATACGATACAAATCACAATACGATGTATCACCGTACTGTTAAAAAGGCACATTTTTTTATTTCTTTTTTGTAAGTGATTATTTCCCTGAAGAATTTAATCACACCAGAAATATGCATCAATACGAAACACATTTTTATTTGATCACAACAGAATCTGATACTGTAAGTGTTCCTGTGTTAAAACTTAAATGATGTTTTACAGACATTACAGGTTAAAATCCTGCTCAAATGTTCCTGTTCTATTAGTTCATAACTAACATCATGACATTATTTCTGTTCAGTCGCAACAAAGGAATTAACATCTGCCTCTCAGACAGTAAAGAGTGCTTCAAATAACCATTATTTAGTAAAAGAGTTTGTACAATAATACGACAATAATAAATAATACATAAACGATAAAGAAAAACAAAAATGAAACTCCGCCATATCTGCATTTGAATAAATACCTAAAAATATCGATACAGTATCATGAAATGAAATATTGTGATAGATTGCAGAAGCGATATTTTCGAACACCCCTAGTAGCTAAAGTTAACGTTTCAGGAGCGCCGTCTTTGAACCCGTGTCTCATTGGTCTCTCACTGCTTTCTTCCTTTTAGCCAAACTGCTACGCAAAGGTCATCACCATCGAGTCCCAGAAGAAGATCGTGATCTACTCGAAGCAGGCCATCGCCGTCAACGAGGAGATCACCTACGACTACAAGTTCCCCCTGGAGGACAACAAGATCCCCTGTCTGTGTGGGACGGAGAACTGCCGCGGGACACTCAACTAGCGGAGGTTTTCCTGTCCCTCACCAGACCCCCGACGCCTCACCGGCCCCTCCCCCTTTCCCCACCCACCTCCGGACGGCCTCCCAGCCGTCCACACAAAACCCAGGAAACAGAGACGCACACACTTGCACTTTTCGCTCACACTTTTAATTCACTTCACATTTTCACACGCCGGTTTGTCAGAGATCCAGGAAACTCGGCGCGTGAATTTTACGAGGGCGGGGGTCCGTGCGTCGCATGAGCCCCCTGTGGCAGTATTTAATTGGCTAATACGTTCCAACCAAGCTGTTCCGTGCAGCCGGACTCTAAAGTTCAACGTTCGAAGGAAGACGATGACCACCGAAGGGACCATGGACGTTGGGAGTCCGGGGCCTGGACCGCTGGGGGGGGGGGGGGGGGGGGGGGGGGGGGGGGGG
>JAPTYQ010000029.1:27131198-27143094 GCA_029814465.1 Ostorhinchus cyanosoma
AATTTTTGGGGATGAAATTATAATACAAAAGATTATTTTCAACATGACAAAATGACTAAAGTGTCCTAAAAACACTCTGACTTTGACACGGGTCATTTTTGACCCGTTTATGGTCAAGTTAGTTTCTGTTCAGCTGTGATGGAGTTAAAATGACATAGTCCTTGTGTTTGTGCTACTAAAATCCTACAGTACTATAATGCAGAACATCAGATTATGAACTACATCATCTGAAACTGAGGCTGTTTGTCGAGTTTGTGGCTTTAATTCACTCCACACTGTGTCAAACATAAGGAGGGATTTCTTGTGCAACTTTGCCATTACATACCACACCGTTCCCTGGTGGCCTTTCTGGGGGAGTCACGCCTTCTGTGTGGAATCCAAATCCACAAAAGTCTATATTTCATTTCTTCTCTCTGTTGGCCTGCGGTTCCTGACGCTGCCTCCTGCCTCTTGTCTCGTGTCCAGGTCAAAGGTGGACAGTCTTTACACACATGCTCCCTGAGGCCGACGGGCATCTACGGCGAAGGACATGAGCTGATGATGGAGTTCTACAAACAGGGCGTACAAAGGGGGGGCCTGATTATCGGGGGGGTCCCTGATAGCACGGAGCACGGACGAGTCTATGCAGGTAAAACTACGATTCACAGATCCATCAGCAGGAGTTGAACTAGTCCTTTTACTCAGAAACTGCACCAACACAACAGCTGATTCACCCACAGGAACAAAACTGCAATGGAACGACCGTTTTCCACAACTAGAGTCACGTGAATTTAAAAAAAATGGATGTTGACGGACGTTACAACAAGTGAAGAGGGAGAGTTTTAAAAGATGTGTGGACACACCAGGAGACCACATCATTTTTTCATTTAGTACGAGATAGAGGGATAATATACAATAATAATAATGAATATATCTGTAAAATAACACCATATTTACTTTCAACACCATGTTCATGGAATGACTTCTCATGTCATCTCATGATAATATATAAACAACTCATCACATTTGTGATATAATAGAAAAACAGACATTACACACTTTTTTAACACATGTTTATTTTGACATTTAGTAAATATTGGTAAAGTTTTGCACATTTTATCCAATGGAAAAGTGACTATTGAGTCCAACATTATTAAAGCCGATGGTTCATGAACTGGTCACATCAGTGAGTTTGGTCGTATTCATTTTATTAGTGTATGATAATAAAAAAAATATTTGTATTTTCCAACCCTGGACCCCACCATTCTCCTGCCCCCCCCCTCGATCCACCACTGCAGCAGTATAGAAAGTACTTCAGATCAGCTCAGCCTTAAACATGTCGAGCAGTGAAATGAATCCAAAGCATCAGCTCTAACAGTAGAACCCTCCACAGTGACTCCTACTACAGTCCACTCTGTCACTTCCTTTATTAGTAGAAAACGTACCAGTGTCTATTTTTGTTCTGCTCTGGTTGAGACTGATAAAAACCGGGTCTGGGTTTTGTCCACGTCACATCTAAAAGGAGAACTGATACTCACATGCGAAGGCGCTTCCTCTGCATTCTACAGAAGATGTTTTCATATTAGAGAAATTGGACCGTCTGGAAACGAAGCCCTCAGCTGTTCAGTGAAACAGCTGTTTAAGCCCGTCCTGAAATGTTTCTGCCAGATGTGATGATGAAGTGATGAAGGCTTTTCTACTGCATTCAAGTGTTTCTGCACCGATGTCCGTTTATCAGCTTTGACCCACAGTAAAGTGCTGTTTCTGACTTTAATACGAGCTGATGACACAGAACAGGACTGATGACATATGTGGAAGCCTGCATGTCGGTTACTAATCTGAACCCAAAAAGGGCATGCAGTTCAGTTCAGTTCAGTTCAGTTCAGTTCAGTTCAGTTCGGTTCAGTTCAGTTCAGTTCAGTTCAGTTCGGTTCAGTTCAGTTCAGTTCGGTTCAGTTCAGTTCAGTTCAGTTCGGTTCAGTTCAGTTCGGTTCAGTTCAGTTCAGTTCACTTTGGTTCAGTTCAGTTCGGTTCAGTTCAGTTCAGTTCGGTTCAGTTCAGTTCAGTTCAGTTCAGTTCAGTTCACTTTGGTTCAGTTCAGTACATTTCAGTTCAGTTGACTTCGGTTCAGTTCAGTTCAGTTCAGTTCACTTCAGTTCAGGATGGATGTTTGTCAGTATGATGTCAGACAGAATGGAGCGTGAATGATGTCATTGTAATGCAGTCGACTCGAACCTGTTACTTTACTACATTTACTCTTTTTGTTCATTTTAATGCCTGGTTCAACTAAAGCTCCATTAGTTTGAACAAATAGAATGAGACCAACACAAACAGCTCATAGTAGTTGAATTTCAGAGCTGATATCTATCCATTGAACATGTTTTCTGGATAAAAACCCAAATCCCTTCAGTTCTTCTGTCATTCTTCTGATAAAAACAGGCTTTGGTTCCTTCCATGTTTTCTTTTCGGTCCGTTTTAGTCACATGATCCACACAGGAGTTAGGATTGGATTTAATAATGGTTGTTTTTGATGACTTTTGATGGTCTGATCCTTTTTTCTGTGACTGTAGATCCTTTTTCTTATGACAGACTAGTTTCCCTCCTCTCAAAGGGAATACTGTTGCAGCTCAAATGGGAACTGAACTGGGGGTTTTCCATTGCCCCCACGAACAGATTTATTACAGCAAATCAAATTTACAAAATTATTTCCAGAGGGTTTGTTAGAGGGCTATTATAGTTAATGAAAACAAAAGCCAAAACTTGAAGTAGCTTTGGAAAATAAACGAAATAGCTCCGCATGTCAAATCTGCTTTGTTTTCTTTGTTGCCGCTCTATTTGGCCAAATTAACCCATAAGGACCCAGTGTGACATTAGTAGCAGTTCCAAAAGGAAGTTTTCTCCATATTCAACCATCATTAAGTGATTTATTGCCATTTATTGACATATTATCTTCTGTATTTTGTGTTTTCTTCAGTGAAAATCATGCATTTTCCTACCTGTAATTTCCTGATCATGTAGATGTTCGTAAAAGCTCAGAGTGAAGTTGAAGATTATTTTATCAAAAATGGAGAAAACTGAAGAAAAAGTGACTTTTCCTGCAAATCTATCAATAACTGAACATAAAGCCAGTGTCTCCATCCACTGTCACTGATCCAACTCCATGGGTTTTACTGGTCAAAGTACACGAAACAGAAATCACAGTCATTAAAAATAGACAAACACAATAAAAGTCAGTTCTAATACCATATATAATTCACTAAACTAAGAACATACATGTAAAAAAACACTGTCAGTAACTGAAAAGGTACTAAAAGTAGAAGAATAATGGTCCTTAAAAGCAAATAAAAACCCCAAAACAGGATAAATGACTGAAATGAAAGGCTCATGTAAAAGTCAAAGCCGTGCTGAAGCTGCCTGATCAGATCTACGCTTCTTCACTTGTGTTCTTCATAACCTTTATTCCATTTAAGCCCGTCTTTGTGTGGAACTCATGCTGGCAGCCCCACCCTGCTGTGTTTTCCATTTTCTGTTTGTCCTGTTCCCTCAGCCCCTCCAGAGGAAGGGACAATCTCCTGTTTTGTCTGTTCTTTTTATGACTATTGCGGATTTAGTTTGTAAACTCAGACATACTTAGAGGAAATAAAATACTTGAGCAGAAGAATGTGACAACATCCTTGTTCAGTCACATTCTCCACCACGAAGGTCAAGTCAAGTTACAGGGTTTTGGGTGGAGAAACACACTTCAAGGACCATGGGAAAAAATGTATCCTGGTGAAAAAAACACCCAAAAAAAGTCTTTGGAAATATTTACACATTCTCTTTTTGGGCTGATATTGATAAATGAAGTTTATTTATCAGATATTTTACATTGGATTTGATTTATTGTTGCTCCTTCTAAAAATAATTTGAGAAATCTTTCCCTTAAGCAGCAGTGGTAGTTTTGGTGGGGTCCGTCAGTTTTCTGCTGCACTATAACCACATGTCACCACTAGGATACGCCAAAGCACACGCACCACGATTTTAACCCCGTAAAGCCTGAACTATTAAATCATTGCATAATTCTGTTTAAAAAAGCTAAATATCACTCCTTTAACACCATGTGATCTGCCTGTACTGGTCTAAATGCACTGGTCATATTATCAGTGGAAAACACACCTATCAGGGACAGTAGAGTCGAGGGAAAACATGCGTTTGAAGGATAGACGGATGAAATGTACATAGAAAAAAGAACTGACTGAAAATGTTTTCATTTTAATTTAAATGAATATTTTAACCCTATGATTCCAAATGTACTGTATTTGATACATGAGTTTTGAAGCCCTCTATGATCAATGTGATATTTTTTATCTTGAAAATCCTGATGTATACAATTAAATACATGCAATACACAGATAATCCACCAGGGGGAGGAGTTCAAAGTTGGGTTTTTGATTGGCCAATGTCCCGACATGTATATGAAATTTTCCTAATAACGAAATGAGACCAACAATAAACAGTTTATTAACAGGAAAATCATTAATAAAGAAACCAAATAAAATATATTCAGTTTTGAAGTTTGGAGTAATATCATGACTCCTGTGTTACTTTTGAGTGAAATCCAGACTCTTGTCCTAAATGGCGCATGCTCAGTCTGATGACACTTTGTGTTGCCAGGTAACGTTGCGTGGATGCATGTGCTCGCAGCCCGGGCCCTGAGGGAGCGCCCGCAGACAGTCGGAGGCGAGGCGTTCTTCTGCTACGACGACTCTCCGTACAAGAGCTACGAGGATTTCAACATGCAGTTCCTGTCCACGTTTAACTTCCGCCGGGTCCGCATGCCGACGCTGGTGCTCTGGTTCCTGGCCGTGCTCAACGACATCCTCCGCTTCATCCTCAGCCCCGTCTACAACTACACGCCTCTGCTCAACCGTTACACTCTGGCCGTGGCTTGTACCTCGTTCACGGTCGGAACAGACAAAGCCCAGCGCCACTTCCAGTACCGGCCCCTGTACGACTGGGACCAGTGCCGGGCTCGCACGCAGAAATGGGTGGACACGTTCCCCCTGGATCATCCCAAAGACTCTTAAAGGTCCGTTTAGTCACATCTAAGAGTGATGCTGCACAAAAATACAAGGTTTTTTTTTCTGGGACTTTTACTCAAGAAGATAATACCTGTGGTCTGCACTCATGGTAACAACACCTGCAATAAAACCAAAAAGAGGAAAGGGAATTCTGTTCTGAGCTGCTGTAGAAACATGGAACCATGGATTTGAAGACACAGTCGACTCATTCCCTAAAACAACACGACCACACTGATTGTTACTTTCACGTGACTACACACAAATTAAAACCGAATTATGAATGTCATGGATCTTTTAAAGTGACCTCAGCTACTGCCATCCAAACCCAACACTGCTGCTCCACGGACCAAACATGCAGAAAGGCGGAACCTGCCGTTAAATACAAAAGAAAGCCAATGAAACCAAACTGGATCCAAGGTTTAAAACAACATTCCATTATATTCAAGGGAACTGAGCAGAAAAACACTGAAGAATGGAAACATCATAAACTGATTATTCAGATAAAAAAATATGACCTGATAAAGTGTTTTTATGCCTTTTTATGTAAAATGTATTTTAATGTTGCTGCAGTTATCGTTTCTTGCCAACTCATGAACCAAATGCAGTAAATGTCTGTTAATTTAAGAAAAACACAAAGATCTAAATATAAACGGTGCTCTTTTTCTAATATATCGCACTTTTTAAGACGTTTAAACTAAACACACAGTATGTATTTTGTGTTGCTTGGTGCCGCTGGTAGCAAACCCACCACTTCCATTATTACCTTTCATAATAAAAGCCCTCATAAACTGTGGACAGTGAAATAAATAGTGTACACTTTCATGGGCTTTGGTTTAGTCCTGTATATTTGCATTATATCATATCATTTTAGTGAAATACTACCGTTAACATTAGCTTAATGTAGTTACTATAACACACTGGTAAGCAAATGAAATGTGCTGAATTGCTGGAAAAATTAGAATTTTACTATATAAGCGCAAATCAAGAAAATATATAGACATTTTAATCTGGAAATTCAACATAATATGGGTTTAATTGAAAAGCTGTGCCTTAAATGTTCACAGACGTACTGGATGTCATATTTGGACGATGCACCAATCTGGTTGTAATTTAGAAAACACAAAAAATGACAGTTTATGAAGAGAAAGGATATAGAGTTGAAGAAGAATTCAATCTTTAGACATTTGTTAATGAACAACAAAGGATTTTGCCTCTTGACAACATTTTGCGAGATTATTTAGTCGGGCTGGTTAATGAAACAATAATGGTAATTATCATATTGTGATTCTGTATCACAATGAATATCATTATCAATAACTATTGTTTACTTTGTCAGCACAAGCAAAGTCATTACGTGGTTTTTTTGATTCATTTCAGTCTCCTTCTGTTTTTGGTGATATTATTTTAATTATTTACAAATGTTCAGCCTTTAAACTGATTTGATATTTTTTGTGACAGGTATCAATATTGACAGACATGGACATTTGGATCCTAATTGGATGAATCACCTAGCTCTAATATTTACATTCTCTGAGATTGTGAAATTGTAATATTGTAAATAAATCATGACAATTGAAATAGATTTTACAAGCATTAACTACATTATATTTTATATGAGTAATATATATTATCATAACTTGTATGTAATGTAACATAATTTAAAGACAGTTTCTTTTAAATTACTGCCATGATTATTGTATTTAGTATTATGAATTGAAAGTTTAATAAAATTATTTAATATGTTTTACGTGTCTGTTGGTTTTGGCATTCCATTATCCTTACATGTATTATGACATAATGGTGTTTATTACTCAGTTGTGACTCTCCACCTTTGGATTACTATGAAACCACAACTTTGTTTCCCCACAATGCAGAGAGAGGGTTTTCCTCGTCTCTCTAATGGAAAGTTATTGTAGGTTGCTACGGCGACCAGCTGGTTTGTATTGGTCTGTATGAGTAAGACTCATCTGAGGGAGTTCCCTTGCAGTTTGATATTGTTACAGCATGTTTGGGTGTCCCCTGTTTCTGCAGCTCTCCATAGTAATCCTCAAAACATGAACTGCCGGGTTCGAACAGAAAAACACAGACATGCCTTTCTCCTTTCTGTCTCCAAGAAAAACTATTTGGGGAAATAATGACTATTATTTGCTGTTGTATAATACAGACCTGCAGCTCAGTACTGGTGAATATCAGTTATAGCTCTAATAACCAGTTGGATAAAACATGATACCTATAATCATACTTCAGTCATGGAGTCATAAAAGCTGAGCGTGTGTGTGACAGTCAAAACTCCATCTGCAACAGCTTTAAACACTAGCTCGGGGGTCTCCATCCCTGGTCCTCCAAAGCCACTGTCCTCCATGTTTTAGATGTTTCCCTCTTCCAGTTCACCTGACGGTCCTTCTTCTGCAGAGCTGGATGATAGGGTTATTATTTGAATCAGGTGTGTTGGAAGAGGGAAACATCTAAAACATGCAGGTTAGTGGATAGGACCAGGTTGGTGACCCCTGCTGTAGACTAATTAAAGGAGACTGCGCCATCTACTGGTAGTAGAGTGTTACTGCAGGTGGAACACGTTATTTACTTTAGTTTGTTTGTCAGGGACAAAGTACAAAAACATTCATCTCAAAGGGAAGAGATGCTTTACACCAGAGTTAGCTACAAGCTACTTTCCATCTGTTGTCCCCGGGCAGGTGCGCACATAATAGAGAACATTTACTTCACATGCAATACAAAACTATCCATAGCACATAATTACAACACTAAAAAAAAAAAAACGTGTGTTATTTCAATTTCATAATATTTCCAAAAAAAATGCAGTTTCATCATACTTCATCATCATCACACTTCATGACTCCTGAGTAATAGTTTCCATTTGGAAAGAAATGACACTGTTTAATCCATTTAAAGCGGCAGAGTTCATCCAACACCAGCCTGCAGTTACTGACAGGTACATGCGCACTGCGGTCAATGTCCTCGGGCACACGTACGCGCCTGCGCAGTGGACACCTTCTGACACGAAACGCACACCAAAATAAATAAATAAATAAAGCAGTAATTACACACCCCAGCACTTTATTTTCCTCAGGGAAGGGGTTTAATATTTAGTTCGTACAAATGTATTCACCTGTAGTGTGTCAACTTCTACATGAATTATTGATTTTCAATACTATTAAAAGTGGGTGGGGCTGGTTGGAATGAGTTTAAAGAATACAAATACTGTGTATTTTAAGCTCAATGGGTATTATGGGATACTTATGTGATTTAGTTTGTTCCAGATGAGACAGAGATGCTCCACACATATGATGATCTTCAAACAGGTCAGAACACAGACCAAATGAACTCAACCTAAAACTTCTACTGTAGGAAACTGCAACACAGACATAAAGGCAGCAGTAAAATAAATAAAATGTACATCTAATAGGAAAACGCTGATAGAAACTTTGACAGACCAAACGATGACAGACCATTTTAATTCACAAGGACTATTTTGGCTTTTCATCGTTTAAGTATATTTCGAATGCAGAGCCTGTAACACATTGTTTTCATAGTGTATGAATGGTATGTTTACTTAAGTGAACTGAATATTTATTCTACCACTGAAGCTGGATTTATTTTATTTATTCAACCGGTTTTACAAGGGAGTCCTGGACAAGATAAGCAGCAGCAAATATAACAGTTCCAAGATGACACAGTTAAAACACAGGTTTGAACCTCTGCAGGTTGAACTACTGCCGTTCAGGTGCATCAAGGACAAACAGACTGAAAACTGCTCTAAGAGCCTGAAATAACACTGATACAACTGCATTTACCTCTGTGTAATATCCATCCTGAAACAGTCACTACAGCTTCTCTCACCCCATGTTGAAACCTCTGTTTTTATATGTAGATACATTTTTTAATCAGTGTTTTAGTGTAGTTAATGTGTGTTTTTATTATTACAAAGTCTTCTATAATAGATTTCTTGTATTTTTGCACTGAATGCCCTGCACCTTACCCGGATAATCTACACTTTAAAACCCGTTAAACCTTAAACCTACAAAAAATCCACCTGAACGTTTTTCTACTTTTTTTTCTTTTCTTCTTTTGTGAGTGAGTCTGGAACTCTTGGTTTTTCCAGAGAACCTTTTTTCTCCAGATCTTTCTACATCTCGCTGTCATTGACTGCTTGTTATAATTCTGCTAAAACGGCTTCTTCTCCTGTTTGTAGCTCAGGCAGGAGTGAAGTTTCCGTAATGACCCCAGAAAACCTGTAAAGAACAGCATCAGTTGCACAAACAGTGAAAGAGTTACAGCCATCCAAACTGCACATGCGCAGGGTGTGTCAGCGGCGACACTTCAGGTTTTAAAGCGTTAATTTATCTAGGCTAACAGCAGCAAAACACTAGCGGCGCTTTATGCTAACAGATACACTAGGCTAAAATAAGCTAACGGAGCTAGCTGGTAACTTACGTAGCTAACCTACAGGACCATGACTACAGGACATTCTTTTTTTAGGAGTGGAGCCTGTTCTCTCTCTCTCTCTCTCTCTCTCTCTCTCTCTCTCTCTCTCTCTCTCTCTCTCAGTACGCACAGGTCATATGGGCGTACAGCTGACAGGAACCCCAGGCTCTCCAGGTGGAAGGGTCACACTGTCACCACTTGTGGGTGAGTTGAATGGCGGAGTTCCAGTTGACTGGGGATGAGAGTCAAAGTATAGTGTAATTTCATTTGTTAAAAACAGTATCCTTTTATTTGCCTACTTAATGATTTCAGATTTAAATAGATTACAAACTCTTTTTCCTAAGTGACCCTGCACGGACATTTCATTCCAAACATTCCAAACACAGAAAACAGAATGATAACACATTCAGTTCTACAGATATATGAAACAGTCTGTAATAGAACATAACAGATAAATATCAGCTATTGGAACAAATTTTTTTTGGACATTCTTTTTCCACTTTCTGGCTAATATAGATCATCCCAATATTTAAAGTAGATTTTAATTTACTTTATGAAGTCTGTTTGTTGTCTAAAGGTTATATTACTGACTGAGACGTCCCTCTTTTGAACAGTGAAGGAGCTTTCAGACTGGAACCATGGCTGAACTCTGTCCTCATCACCACCTGGACTGGGTGACCCTCATGCAGCTCCATCCATCTCTCCATCCTGCTGCTCTGGAGTCCACCAGGGCCCCGCCCATACCAAAGTCTTCCCTCTATGGTGACAAAGCTTTGACGGGAACCCCCCCACAGCCCCAGTGGGAGACTCACATTCAAGTCCATCAAAAACCCTTAAGCCAGAACTACCCAGCACCACCCCGAACAGAGCCCAACACCTAAGCCCTGTCCCACTGATCCTTGAGTAAAATGAGTTTGACACTCCACTGCAAATTACTGACCAACACTTAAACAAACTGTCAAAATAAAGTACAGTTAGACAGAGAACAGGACACACAAAGGTATAATCCAGTGTTTTCCAAACTTGGCGGCGTGACTCCATGCGGGGTCACCTGGAATTCAAATAGCCTTAGATTACTAGTAATTTCTGGAAGAAAAATTACTAATAAAAAATATTTTCCGATGAGTCAATATACATTGTATTATGATTAAAATGCCACATACTTTTCCTACTAAAAATCAAGTTCAAATGCAGGATAGAATATCTGAGAGGGCATTTCTGGATTGACACGATCATGTGACCATGTGTGTTTCTACGTTTCAACCTGCCCAGACACAGTCGCAGTCAGAAAATCAGACTGAACGGAGAGAGAGAGAGAGAGAGAGAGATATGTAAAAAATTTTGAAAAACTGAATAAAAATGCTGAAAACTTAAACTGATATCTTATAACGTAATTGATATAAAAAAACTGAAGAGCAATTGAATAACTAGAGTTTCACAGAAGTTGAAAAGCTGATGTCGGCTGAAGTTGTTGAAGTTTAACTAAAAGTAAAACTTTTCCCATTCATTCATGTGGAAAACTGGTCCCCAGTAGGTCTGGCAGCACCTTCCATGGTTCTGCTAATGGATCAACTGCCCATTTGTTCATGCGTAACAGTAACTCTACTTGGACAAACTGACCCAAATGTGTCAGCAGAGACGTTCAGAGTCATTCTACGCTGCAGATGGGTTAACTGCGTTAAAGTTTTTAATCCGATTAATCATGCTGGTGGATTAATCCACATTAAAGTGTTAATTTTGACAGCCCTTAGAAAAAAATCCATCTCTTTTCTGCAGCTCTCTCCTCAGTCAAACTCAAAAGACTCAAACTGAAGATAGATGACCATGGCACAGTGTTAGAGAATGTCATTAAGAGTGTTGTGTGACCGAGGCCTGGGTCATGGATGGGTCAGGGTGACATCGCTTGAAAGATTAACACCCAGAGTGTTTGTCCCTCTCTGGTTTATCTGTAACTCTCCTCATCTGCAATATTTTTTTCACCATATTGAGTTTGCCCTGTGTCAGACGGGAGAGCAAACGCAGTCACCAGACTCATACATGAACCGGGTTAGGGTTAGGGTTAGGGACCCCCTTTGTTTCCTAGAAGAGCTTCGACTTCCTGGTGTTAGTTCATCAACTGCTGCATCTGGTTGTATGTACTTGACTCCTTGTTGCGAGTAAAGTCTTCTGATTTCAGAATCCAGTGACTCTGTCTTGTTTCTCAGAATTTTCCTCACGGACGGATGGTCGGTCGATGCTTTTGGTCACTGGTGGATATTTGGGTCTTTATGGGTTAATCTAACTTTTCTATCCAGACAGATGATGTGTTTTATTTGGATGGTTTAACGGTGATGCTCGTCCATCCAGTAGGTGACGGTCTGAATCTACAGGGTTTGTGTTTGTGTCCGTTCAGATTAGGTTCAGCGTCTGAACAT
>JAPTYQ010000029.1:27143194-27161058 GCA_029814465.1 Ostorhinchus cyanosoma
AAACACTTTTCCACATAGATTTAGTGCAAATTGGAGATTCTGGATGACCTGCACATACAGTAAAGGTTCATAGTTTTTGATGTGATTTAATTATATTTAATGTGTCCACTTAAGCCGTTAATTCACCCTTTTGTGCCTTGATTTTATTTACTCACTTTACTTAGATGTCCATTAAATCACAGATGGTATCGATTCTCTACAGTAAAACCAAACACATATTTTCTTTTCTTTTTGTGGATGTGTCTTCCTCCTGCTCTTTGAAGTTGCTTCAGAGCTGAAATAGTTAAAGTGTAAACCAATTATTTCATTCCTGAAACACATCCAGGTTATATCGTGTATCCTCTGCCAAACTGGACCAGATACAGTCCTCTTACTATTTACCTCTTTGTAAAACGCCAACCACATTAATATTTAAGCTTCATGTTGGAAACTGTGCATTAACAGGGTTTCTTTAGGTCATTAAAAAGCATGAAAAGTCATTACCTAGATTTTGTGATAATTAAGGCCTTAAATGGCATGAAAAAGCATTAAATTCAATGTACAGAGGCATTAAAAAATTAAATACACTTCATGGAAAAAAAACATTGTTGTTCATGATTTATTTTGATTTTGTAAACATTTCAGAATTTGGATCGGAAGTATAGTATGATGGTTGACGAGCGAAACCCTTTAATTGGCTATTGTCAGCAGAAGTGATTAGAGGAGGAACTATTCAGAGCCTGTTGACTGTAAACCATCCTAAAACTACATAGAAAACTGTCTGCAGTTGGACATGGGCATTACATTTGTTTAAAGTGACATTACAAAGCATTATATTAGATTTGCTGATATCTGATTAAAATATCAATTGAACTATTTATGTGCAGTTTTACTTATACTCGACTTATACTTTCCCTGGTTTATATATTTACCCTGCATTTGTCTTACTTTTATTGTTCTATTCTTGTCAGCTGTTATCAACCCTGGTCATCTCAAGAAAAACTATTTGGGGAAATAATTACTATTATTTGTCTGTTGTGTAATACAGACCTGCAACTCAGTACTGGTGAATATCAGTTATAGCTCTAATAACCAGTTGGATATAACATGATACCTATAATCATACTTCAGTCATGGAGTCTTAAAAGCTGAGCGTGTGTGTGACAGTCAAAACTCAATCTGCAACAGCTTTAAACACTGGAGCCTAATTAAAGGAGACAGCACCATCTATAGGTAGTAAAGCGTTACTACAAGTGGAATACCGTATTGAATCTGTAGTAGAGTTTGATGGCTGTGTAATGAAAAGCCAACATATACTCTCTGAATTAAAATGGTTTTTCAAAGTTTGGTCTGTCATTGTTTGGTCCATTCTTTTACTTTTGAATATATTTTTGTTTTATTTTACTCCTGCATTTATGTATGTGTTGCATTTTACTGCAGTAGATGTTTAAGGTTTAGCTGATTTGGACTTATATTATAAACTGGACAATACATCATATTCCTGAAGATCATTATATGTGTGTATCATCTCTGTCCCATCAAAACCTTGTAACTGTACAAAGTAAACTTTTCATGTGTACAGAAACAGCTCTGTTTTCAGCTTTAGGACAAGGCTTTTTCCAATTAATCCAAGATGAGGTAACTGGAAAATTCATAATATAGGGATTTATTTGGTTAGCACTTTATTAACTAAATAAAGAGTTTAGTTAATTCGATTTAACAAGAGAAGGATGAGCATTTCAGCTGCATTTGTGATCAACTATTTCACGCTTCATCTCAGTTAATCCCAAATATTCTGACTCATATGGAGATACTTGAAAAATGGGACTTCAATCGTCAAATTGTCTGACAGATACAGTGGCGTAAAAGTACTATATTTGACTCTGAGATTTAATGGACTGTGAATAAAAAGTTCAATAAAATGGAAACACTCAAGCAACATGCAAGTACCTAAAAATGTACTTAAGTACGGTACGAGTAAGAGTACTCAGCTGTATTCCATCACTGTCCAAGTTACATTACAGAAACATCCCAAAATACCCACTGAGCTTACAGTACACAATATTTTTGTTCTTTAAACTTATCCCTACCAGCCCCACCCACTTTTAAAAGTGTTGAAAAACAACAATTCATTTATAAGTTGACACAGTACAGATAAATACATTTGTACAAACAAAATATTAAACACCTTCCTTGAGAAAATAATGCGCTGGGGTGTGTAATAGCTGCTTTATTTATTTATTTATTTATTTATTCATTTATTTGTATTTTTACTGTACATTCCATGTCAGTGTCCACTGTGCAGGTGCGTGCGTGTGCCCGACGACATTGACGATGGCGCGCACGTAGCTGTCAGTAGGAAATGCAGGCGGCTGGTGTTGGATGTACTCTGCCGCTTTGCATGGATATATTTAACAAAAGAGTGTAATTTTTTCCGAATGAAGACTATTACTAAGAAAATTGTTTTATTCGGGAGTCAGGGGTCATAGCAGCTCCGCATGACTAACCGGGATAACCTACACTTTAATTTAGCTAGGCTAAGAGCAACAGAACACTAGCGGCGCTTTATGCTAACAGATACACTAGGCTAAAATAAGCTAACAGAGCTAGCTGGTAACTTAGCTAGCTAACCGTCTAACGCACCGACTACAGGACGTTCGCTCTTCCAGGACTTGAGCCCGTTCAGCGGTTTTTACCACGTTCGTCGTGTTTTCATTTCACGGAGGAGGTCGCGGAACCGGAGCTGTGGCGGGGGGACGTGTGGACAGGAACCCCCTGGCTATCCAGGCGGACGGGTCACACTGACACGCCGGTTTTGGGTGAGTTGAACGGCGGAGTTAAAGTTACAGTTGACTGGGACAGTGGATGGACAAGGCCGTGGACGCTGCTCGGCTCGGGCCTGGCCGAGCGGCAGGGAGGGTGTTGACTATTAGCTATTAGTAAACCGTTTGCTCTTGTGCCTGAATCGGGAAGTTGAGTCGCTTCGCGAAAGGCCTCGACAGAGGATATGACAACAAAGTGGACGGTGTTATTAGCTGCTAGCGGATAACCACTGCTGACATTAACCTGCTTCATCAGCAAAACAGTGCATCTCCATGGCTGCAGGGTGCTATTTGATAGATGAGAGGCAAAGTATGGTATGATTTGGTTTGATCAAAAACTGTATCCTTTATTTGCCTTTTTAATTTCTTAAGATTTAAATAGATTAGAAACTCTTTGTCCAAAGTGACCTGGCATGGATAACAACAGGAATATTGTTACAGTAAATACAAACAGATACTTAAATACACACTATAATCAAGTGAACACAATGTCCACATGCAATGATCTGTATATCAAGGATGAACCCGGCCCAGTTTCTGTAAAAAATTAAGAGCCATGACTTTGACCAGTAATATTTAGGGGACTGTTACATAGTTGCATAAGCTCTTATTTATTTCTTTGGTCAGAAGATGGTAATGTCACTATCAGCTTGTTCAGTCCCAACATGATAATGTGGAATGTCTTTACTGTCATAGATACATAGGGAAACAACAAAATGTTCATTTTTAAGAACTTTTCTCAGTGTCCACTCCATCACTTATCAAACTACTTGGGGATTAATTTCATAGCTGACAGATAATCACTGAATTGTTGCAGCTCTGTTTTATTGATGCTTGAAAATATACTTAAATTCTCTGAAGATTTCTGACAGTTTCAAGTCCCTCTGTAGTCCAGAATGAACAGGCAGTATATTTAAATGCCTTCTGCCATGCTCTGTCCTAACCCAGGGGACCTACATTTGTAGGATATTATGAGTGTCCAGACCATATTGATTTTCTTTTACACATGCGGTAGACAGATAAGAAGGAAGCATCACAAAGAGAGATTATATATAAAAGCCAACTAATGTGTAGACCACAGCGATGACGACATGATGTTCATATTTCAGAAACTGAACCAAACAGAATTGATATTGTAAAGTAATTTTACTTTTGAATAGTGCTTATGGTGTGCAAGCTTATATTTTGCAAAAGAAGAAAAATAACCTCAGCTATAATAATAATAATCCATTCAAACCCATAATTTAAGCATTCTGTGCAGAAATTGCACCCCATAGTTTTATAATAAAGAAAAAAAGTTGCTGGAAGTGGTTTAAAGCTTGTAAAAACTTTGTTTTTTTCATAATTTCAAATCACTTCTTCAAATGTTATGAAGAGGAACTATGAACGTACGCCTTTGTCTTTCACTGACATGAGAGGGCTTTTTAAATACAATACAGTAGGGTACGGTATAATGCAATACTTGAATGCCTTATTGATTCAAATGTATAAGAAGTAATTCTCTGTGTCAAACTAGAGAATAATAAATAACATCAATAAATAGCTTATAATAAGATGATTAGATGAAGACAGTGAATGAAACCATACAGAATACTGAGCTTTAGCCTTTTGCTCTAATCTTTTTACTTCTTTCATTTAACACGTCGTAACCTCTTTTTCTATGTAGATGCAGAGAGTTTGTATGAAAAGTCTCCTTGAGATCAACTATATGCATTAGATCTGGAAAAAGTCCATTTGTTTGGAGGCTCCCCATATAGATTATTGATAATACATTAATTTGGCTGAAGTGGCATCTTAAATGTATTGGGTGTTGCATCTTATCCTTATACGTAGGTAGAGAAAACTCTGGGGTGTTTGTGCAAAATTTTGGAGCTATGACTTTGTAATGACAGGACACTGATTAGGAAAGTTTAGATCTGTACTGATTTCAATAACAAATGGGTTGATGCTTGTACAGATCCCATCGTTGAATAGTCCTTGTCTTGTACGTTCATTCTTCAGTCTTTGTGCCCTTCATTATATTATTTTGGAATGATAACATATTCAGTTATACAAATGTATGACACAGTCTTTAATAGATCATAACAGATAAATATCAGCTATTGCCACTCATCTTTTTTACAGATTTTTTTTGTCCATCTTTCTGGCTGATCAAGCTCATCCCAACTTTTTAAGCAGATTTTAATTCACTTTATAAAGTCTTTTTATTAGCGAAAGGTTATATTACTAATGGAGATCTTTTTTTTTTTAAACAGTGAAGGAGCTTTCAGACTGGAACCATGGCTGAACTCTCCACTCTGTCCCCGTCACCGCCTGCACTGGGTGACCCTCATGCAGCTCCATCCATCTCTCCATCCTCATCAGCGCTCCCTGCTCCGGAGTCCACCAGGGATGCGCCCATACCGAAGTCTTCCCTCTACGGTGACAAAGCTTTGACTGGAAACCCCCCCACAGCACCGGTGGGAGACTCGCATGCAACTCCTTCAAACCTCACTGCTGAGAACCCGCCTCCTTCAGTGGTTCCTGATGCTGCTCCACAGGAAAAAGAAGCACCAGTTAAAGATGCAGAGACTGGAAACCATCTCAATACACAGGAGACAAGGGCTACTGAACCGGCATTTTCAGAAAAACCTACACTTTCAAGTGAGCCTTCATCTCAGAGTGAAGTGCAGCCGTCGTCCCCCTCTCCTGAGCTCAATCCTGGTCCTAATCTTTACCCCAGTGTGCATGTTACCCACAATCCTAATCCTGCCGTGGATCCTGGTCCGTTTACATCAGACCAACCACAGATCGCTCCAGTGTCAGACCTAACACCTCCTCCCCAAGTCCTACCACCGTCTGAAGAGAACAAACCTCAGCCACTTCAACAAGCACAAGACCCTCAGAATCAGCCCCCCCCACAGAATCAGCCTCCCCCTGTGTCGCCAAAGCCCAACACTCCCAGCGAGGTTAGGAAGCCAGAACTGCCCAGCACCCCGACCAGAGCCGAACACCCAAGCCCTGTCCCGCTGATCCATGAGCCGGTCACCGCTTTTCCGATACCCAACCCCAGCCCCCGGCCAGCCCCCGACACCCTGAGCTACCTGGAGTCAGCCAGCCTGATGTCGGGGACGCTAGAGTCTCTGTCAGGTCTGGGGGAGGATGGGAGCTCCGTGGGCTCAGACTCAGAGATCAATGGGCTGGCTGTCAGACGCACTGATAAATATGGCTTCCTGGGTGGGAGTCAGTACAGTGAAAGCGGGTAAGTACACAGACATTAAACAACCTAATCACACACTGCTGCGACTGTGTGGAGTATTTCTGGCATGCCCACTCATGTCTGCAGTTTTTATTGTGTCTAACAGACTGAGCTCGCGGCTTTGTTTTGTTTTCTGTCATTAATTTGTTTAATACAGGAAAATAATACACATAAAACATGTGATGATATGACGGCTTGACAGGGTAATGTCACAACAATCTAATAATAATGTTTTTATGTAGGGCTTTCAACACACAACTATAAAAGAGTAAGAGCACAGTAAAGAAAAATTCAATGAAATAGATGGAGAAGAATTCTAAATAAAAGGAAGTAAATAAAATAAAAAGGACAACTAAAAGAAGGCTCCCTTTATTAACTCAAATGAACAGCTAAACAGATCCAGTACGTTTAGGAATACAACAGGTAGAGCATATTTAGGAATGATCCAGCTCTTCACTTAAATGCTGTTCCAGTGCATATTGTGTTATGCTACTTAATGCACAGTTAATTTAATAATTATGTAATGATTTCCAAGTCATTTAAAGTAGGGCTGGGTGATCTCACCAACGGATCATATTCGCAGTCATTGTCTGATCATGGTTTCCTCCAGTTTTCTGTGGTTTCTTCAGGCTTAGTCTGAGTGCGATTGCTTTTTGCCGACGTTATCGGACTAGAAACTCTGCATTTGGCATCATTTTGGACCAACATTATTATAATATACAGTCGTGGAAAAAGTTTTTAGTCCACCCTTGTTTTCTTCAATTTCTTGTTCATTTTAATGCCTGGTCCAACTAAAGGTAATTTTTTGGACAAATATAATGATACCAACAAAACTAGCTCATAGTAGTTTAATTTCAGAGCTGATATCTACTCATTTAACATGTTTTCTTGACAATGACCAAAATCACTTAAGTTTTTCCATCAATATTTATGGCATTGTACTGACAAAAACGATACTTTTAGGCATTCTGTGTTTTCTTTTCTGTCTGTTTTAGTCACATGATCCACACAGGAGTTAGTACTTGATTGCATAACCATTGTTTTTGATGACTTGATGGTCTAATATTTTTTTCCGTGACTGTAGACCATTATCTACATGAAGTCAACACCAGTCCACATGTTCATGCACTTACAGCTGCAGTGTTTCCATTAATTACACAGACTGTGGTGGCCTCATTTGTCCCACTGGAGCTGTATAATGACTCAAGAACATTCCTATATTCTAATGTAAGTCTAAAGCATCCGTATAAATCAGACTCTCTGCACATTATTATTCAGCATCTGGACTCGGAGCTCGTGAGCTTAAACTTTTCATCATTATTTCTCCAGCAGCAAGACAACACGTTACACGAACTCTGCACATTAATACATGTTAACTCAAACACTTCAGTGTCGAAAATGTGTTAATGACTGTTTAACTAATCCAAAGGTTAGTGCAGTGCTGTAATTATCCTGGAAAATGGTCAGTTTAAAACAAATGAGAGCTGAAGGAGAAAGTTTTCAACCATGGTAATTTATTACTTATTTTTTAATGGCATCAACTGCACAATTAAATCATGATGAATGTAGATCAATCACTGTCCAAGACGGTGAGATCGCCCAGCTCTACTTTAAAGGGCCAGTGTAATATATGTAATATATATGTAATATTTAGACACATTTAGCCTTAAGGTTGTCGATCAACCCATTCTGCCCTCATTGTGATCGCCCTGCGGTGGCCAAAAACACAAAAAACCTTCATATAACCAGTGTTTGTTCTCTCTGTTCAGGGATTTTTATTTATCAAGGTTTCTGCAAGTCATTAATTAGATTTTGTGAAACTTAACGCCTTAAATGGCATTAAAAAGCATTACAGTCAATATCTAGAGGCTTTCAAAAGTTAAATATACTTGATGGAAAAAAGGCATTGTTATTCACGATTTGTTTTGATTATATAAACATTTAATAATTTTGCTCGGAACTATAGTCTGATGATTGACAGGTGGAACCCTTTAATTTGCTATTATTTATGGCCGATACACAAAGTCACAACACCGGATGCTTTGAATACAACGTGCTGTGGTGAAAGAACGGAGGAAATATTAGCAAATGCCAGAAAAATGGGAAAATGTAAGTCTCAGCAGAAGTGACTGGAGGAGGAACTATTCGGAACCTGGTTAAAACCTGTGGACGGTAAACCATCATAAAACTGTATATAAAACTGATCTGCAGTTGGACATGGGCTTTAAATGTGTTTAAAGTAAGATTAAAAAGCATTAAATTAGATTTGCTGATACCTGCAGAAACCCTGATTATTTATGGGGATATTCACTCTGGTCCACACTCAAAATACATAAGTGTAATGTACCTTAACACTGGATACCATCTGCTCTAAAATGGAAGAAGAGGAACAAGTCCATGTTGAGCGACTGTAGAAACATGGTATGGACCTCCTCCTTCTGCAGATATAAACAGCTTATTGTGAGGTGGCAGAAATACTATGGTTCTTATTTTAAGGTAATTCTGCATGAGCACAAACATAATTATGAGTACTGTATTCTGTTTATATAATTATACCCTGTAAGTGTCCTGGATTGTAAGATATCACACAATCACTTTTATAATAAAGTAGATATTGTTGGTTTTTTTCATGGCAATAAATATTCCGCTGACTCCATTAAGACATAAAGACCTAATGACTGGTCCAGCAGTTTTCATAATCAGGTGGTTTGAGCTCATTAGACATGATTTTTCTTCAACTGTGCTCCATTTTCATATGTTTAGTTGATAAAAAAAAATAGAGGCATCTTGGGCTCAATTTTGTTGTTCTATTTATTCACATGTGCTTGTTTTACAGTTCCCACACATCTATTTTTGGCTACAAATGTGAGTGAAAGGCTCGTACTTTTTGAGCCCCGATAGAGTTCTGAAATCAGATACACAGATTCAATGTGGCTTGTGAAGGGAGGTGAAAAGACGCTTCCTCTTTTTCTGCCATGATCAGTGCTGACAGTTCACTATTTCAAATATGACACACGTTAGATTATTCCAGAGAACTGGTTTCCACACTTAGATGGAAACCCTGTCCTCCTTTGAAACAGCTACTCCTCCTGTGGACCTTATACTCACTCTGTTAACATGTGCCCTTAGGGGTCTTCATCTGTTCTAGGTCTCCCCTTGTCTTTTCTGTCCTCTGTTGATCTAAACATATCTGTCCGTCCTCTATCTCCCCTTGGTCTGACTCAGATAATGCTGAGAGCATTTTTGTGACTCAATATGTACTGACTGAGTGTCTCTGTGGTATCATCCTCTCACCCATCTGCTTCTTCCTCTCTTTTTTTGTCCGATTTGCTTCTTGATTTTCTGACAAGCTAATTGCTCTACCTCCCTTGAATAATTAAAATGTTATTGATCGGCCATCGGTACTGGGAGTGCATTCTGGTCAGGGTTAAAATGTACTATGTCTGAGCACTTCAGTCTAACATTAGGTATGTTTTTTAGCATTCCCCCAGAAGAATTATGTAAAAGTGGCGTGTTTCTGTTTAGAGTCATCACCAAATATTGGCTACAAAAGGATCCTCCCTCAGTCTCCTTGGTGATTAAAAATTGTCAGTCATATCCATTTAATGGAAATGATGACCTACAATCTCCACCTACAACAACACAAGGGAAAAATGTGACTTTTTCATCCAATCTGTGGACAGTAAACAGTATGTAAATGTCTGGAAGTACCTGTGACCATTTCTGTTTGTTTTGTACCTTATACTAAAACAATAAAGTACAAAAAAAACAAAAACATACTGAACTGCAAATATATATATATATATATAAAAAAAGTAAAAAATCAAAATGTAACATTGGTAAAGTAAAGTGAGGTAATTCATTTGTGTTATACGTTTACTCTTATGATTGTCTCAACATATCAGAGTGTGTTCATGGGTGTGAAATGAAAGTGAGCACTTCCCACTTCTCACCATGTTGTGTGACGTAATTTTATGTTGCTCACAATTACAGGGAAAAGGATGTTCGAGTAGAAGTGGCCAGACAGAGGGAGATGAAATGGCTCGATATGTTCAACCACTGGGATAAGTGGGTCAAACATCGCTTCCAGAAGGTATGAATAAAGGTTCAGTGTGTTGTGTGTCTATTCTAGCCAACTACAATCACTGTGCATCATTCAATGTCCATTCACCTCTATAAAAACAACAGAAAGGAAATTACAGAAGCATCACATTTCCATCATTATTTCCACCATTTGAGGTTCAACCTGTGATACTGTCATCGTCATCTAACGAGAGGACACCACGAAATACTGATGATAATATTAATAATAATAATGATAAAGTCATCTGTTTCAGTGTCATAAAAGCTGCTGTGAGTCTGTACTTGTGTTCCTTTTCTGCAGTGGTTTTGTTTTACTGTGTGTTTTAAGGTCAAAACAGGTGGAAGAACAGAAAAAGACAAAGAGAGGAATTGAAGTTTGACAGGTTTTGACTAAAAAAGGCACTAAAATGTACATCAGTGAGCGATTTAGAATGTTGAACATCAACTGTGAACTGGAACAAACTGAACAATAAGTATTTGAATTTGGTCCCAGTCATTTTAGTTTGGGGCTCTTTTTTTTCTAAATAAGTCCCACTACTTTTTGACACCTGTTTGAACTCCAAAAAGCATTTCCCTTGTCAAAACTCATTAAAAACACAGTAAAAAAAAAAAAAAAGAAAGAAAATCACCGCAATACTGCAAACATAAGTAAAAACAACAACAACAAAAAAAAAAGCCCAAACCGTTTATTTTTATAGAGACTCGGTCTCACTCACTGGTCTGTGATTTGTACCCTCTTACACAGGTGGCAAGGGGTCAACTGAGCATGCTCAGTCTGTCTGTGAAGAACAAGGTTTATTCTATCAGCGTGTTTTGAAATGTTTCCATTTGAGTAAACGGTTACATTTTTACGAATATTTAAAACAAATCCTACATTCAGAACGCTCACCACAGACACGTCAGGTGGTAAAGGGTTAACTAACTTTAAATAAACACCAACCACATTTGCAATGACTGTATTTATTATCTTTGTGTCACTAATAGGCTTTGTAAACATATCCTCCATGCCAGCGAACCCAGGGTATTGTTTTTGTGTGTCTGTGGCTGAACAATGAAACACTGGACACTTGATGCATCAAACGGAAGCAGTCATGAAAGATGTAATAAATCTATAAACAAAGCATGAACATGTTCCCTCCCTGTCCCATAAACGGTTACTCACATCCTTTGATAATGAAGAATGCTAAGAGTGACACAATCAGCCAGTCCGTAAACATGGGTGTCATTTAGTTTCAGTGTTACTACACCAGTGAAAAGTAATATCTGCCCTGAACCATGAATAACAAACTGTAAACCGCAAGAAATGTAATTATCACCGGAGAATATCAGACGGACTTGGTAAGCTATGGCTAATCTCACTAGTTGTGTTAGTCACATGTTAACAACATGACTTATGGTTTATTGTGTCATAAAAGTACTTACAAGGTAAAAAAAAAAAAAACCCCACCAGTGACAGAGTAGCATTTTACCAGCCACTTTAAAAGCAAATGCCATTATAGTAAAATAATTAAATAAACAACACACTGAGCAGCATTTACAGTTGTGCGTTTTAAAAAGAGAAGAAGTCTTTAAAGCTTTTGATAAATTAAATGGTTAAAGTCAAAGTGCATAATTATGGCTTTGAGTCAGAGTTAATGATTGACATTTTAACACGATACAGTTAGTTTTACCACCAAGACCCATGTTGGAGAACTTAGTGATTCAGGATTAGAAAGAACTCCGTGTTTTTCCCAAACATCCACCATGAACCAAAACTATCTACTGATCCAAAATATTTAATACCTGTTGATCCACTAATCCTATCAATTCATGTAAATAATTGGTTTGTCATCTTTTCATGGTCATCAGATATGACCCATTTGGGCGTTCAGAGGGTCCGTAGTTACCATGGAAACACTGTCGTCTTCTACAACATTGATTCAGCAGTAAAACCCATATAGATGGATGGATAGACAGGATGATATAATAAATAGATGTAGACATTGCATTTATGTTCAGTTAATTGTATATTTTACTTTTTCTTAATTTTTCTCTCTTTTTGGGTTAATATCTTGGGCTTTTTATGAACATGATTAGTAACTTAAATATAAGAAAATACCAGATTTTCACTGAAAAATGCCAAATATAAACAATAATGTTATCATAATGGTGATAAATCACTCAAGATAAATTAAATAAAGGGTAAAATGTGCCGTAACAGTAGTTGAGGGTCTTTATGGGTTAAACTCATTCCTCCAGTGTCTGTCTGTGTGTTACAGGTGAAGATGCGTTGTAGGAAGGGGATTCCTTCGTCTCTCAGGGCCAAAGCGTGGCAGCTGCTCTCAAACAGTAATGAACTCCTTGAAGCCAACCCTGGGAAGTTTGAGGTATGAGCGCCAAGACGGTAACAGACACAACAGTTTTTTTATACGGGACATTTTATGAGTGGAAATGTATTTATTTAGAGAACTGTTATGTTCATTAGCAGTAAATCTTCCTTTTGTTCCAATTATAAATAAACTAAATGTGGTTTTTATGGAAGCCAATGAAGTGATGCTTTGTTTCAAAATGGCTTTAGATTGGACTTTTCCTCAAACAGTTTACAGATCGAATTTCAGAATCTGTCTGTCTGTCTTTCTCCATCCTTCTATCCTTCCTTCCTTGTCTGAAAGAAGCTAATTGAAGTGTACATTAGTTTCTTTCCTTAATCCCTCTTTCCTTCGTTCATATCTGTTCTGTCAGTTTTCTCTATCGATAACATCAAATCGTTTTAACTGGAAGGTGAATATTTAAAGACACTGAAGCCACAATATTGTGAATGGGTTTTGTTGGTCACATCGTAAAGGGAAGTTGTGGCTGGGAGGGCAGTTGGAGCTCCAGGGGCACTGAAGGGGTTGAGCTGTAAGCCTCTTATCAGGACCCATAATCCTGCCTGTCAGGGCTCTGCTGTGTCCATGTTCCACAGGGGGTCTGGTCAGAGCTGGGTTTGGGTCTCAGCAGGTCTCACACTATTGTTTCTGCCGTATGAAGAAGAATTAGCCTTTTACTCTATTGTTCGTCCAGTATGGATTCATCCAGAGTTCATCCACTCGAATGAATAATGTGTTTGTGTTGTAAAACTTGTCCCGTTTTGTTCTTTAATGCAGGAACTGGAACGGGAACAGGGGGAGGCTAAATGGTTGGACATCATAGAGAAGGATCTGCACAGACAGTTCCCCTTTCATGAGATGTTTGCTGCTCGTGGTGGCCATGGGTAAAAATAAACACCCTCTGCTTGTTCCACATCAGAGTAAACAGTCACACAAACAATCATAGCAGGCGCTCACAGTGTTTGCACAGACATGAATATTCACAAATAATCTGAATGAAAGCCAAAGAAGAATTTAAATGAAGGTGTTTTCAGTCAGGTTCAAAGGTGTGGAGTAAACCTGTGATAATCTGTTGAATGCACAATAATCAGTGCATAATGAGAGTGTAAACTCTTAATCTGATGATTTCTCTGTGGTAGAACAGATAATAGGAGATATTTAAGGATTATTATTAAAATAATTGATATTTTCTGTTCCTCTTATGCTACTAGAGTAGTATAAATCTGACAGTAGTTTATTTGTGCTTACACCTAATGATACCAAAGTGCATGGGCTGATGTTTTGATCCATCTGACGTCTGTAAAACTTGTTTTCTGTTTGTTTTTGAAGCCAACAGGACCTGTACCGTATCCTGAAGGCCTACACCATCTACCGGCCTGATGAGGGTTACTGTCAGGCTCAGGCTCCGGTGGCTGCGGTGCTGCTCATGCACATGCCTGCAGAGGTGAGGACGCTGCAACAGCACAAAACTCTAGCGCATTACAACACACAGGTTTATTTATACCAGTTGAATATTCACCTAGTCTAGTATTCACATGGAGGGTAACTTTCAATTTTAATGTCTGAATGTCGATAAGACTACAACAAGGTTTGTTTTTGAAAAGATTGATTAGGTATGTCCCACCAGTTTGACCACCCTCATTAACGCAGTTTATTCCATCATCATGGTTAATTTGATTAAAAATTTGAATCATTTGACATCCGTAGTTATAACGCCAAAGTATTGCTTCAGTACAAGCCCATGTGAATAAAGATAGGTATTTAAAGAGTTATACAGAGCAAAGTTCTAGTGTCTTCATGTGCTACTGCCTGTTTCTAATTGTGTCAAAAGTTTAATCACTGTTATAATTAAGACATTTATCAGGTTTAAAAGTGGGCGAGTGAGAGAGAAACTGTATTTGGCTCTTAAAGTATTTCACTGTTACTCCATAAAATAAAAATAGTAGCAGACTCAATGTAATGATATCGACAGAATCAGTTTTGTGTTGCTTGGCAACAGTGGGGACCGACCACACACACACCTGCCTCATGTGTTTTCTGAAACTAGAATTCATACATATATATATATATATATATATGTATATATATATATATATATATGGGTGTAGTTTTTTAGATAATATCTCAAGGAGTGGTTTAGTGTTCATCCTGAAGTCAGTATGTCATCTTCTGGTGATGTTTGAACAGATCCTGATGCTGTTTTAGAGAAGTGACACTTACAGTTATATTAGTTCTTTCAGCCATGTACGACGACAAACACTCTAATTGTAAACTGATGTCATCTTCTGATTTTTTTTAAAATTATCTCCTCAACAAGGTTATTTCTGTTTGTTAATTTACAAAGTAATTATGACTCTTGTAAAAACATGTAGATTTTCTTCTTTCTTTCTTCAAGCAAAAGACATGTAATGAATGATTTTACAAATGGAAAAAAGCTTCAAATCGTCAACAAATTTTTATGTTAATTAACAACCAACACGTCTCATTACTTAACATACAAGTTATGAACATGTGATATTAAAAACAATGTAGAAACAATATTTTAAGGACAGAATATGAGAATATCATGTTGACGGGCTATTGAATTTCAAGGATAAATGGTCAAAATTCTGCTATATTTTAAAATGTTATGAACATGTAAAAAAGAAAGTATTAAAATGCAGAAAAAGGTAATTTTTTTGCTGTAAGTGTCACTGTTTGAGTTATATCAGGTCTATAAACATCATCTCTTGAGCTCAACAAGTTTACTTTTAGTCTTTGTGTTAAATTATACAAGCAAGAATACAGTTTGTTAAAAATAATGATAATAATGATAGTCAAGTTTTGAGACAGAATTTACAAAGTACTAACAGATGTAAAATACATAGGCAAAAACACCGCTACATACACAGATACAGGCATGAGGCTTTTAAAATTTATTTTTTAAATGCATGACATTGAAAAAGGGGAGAGAGAAACAGTATCTCAATTCTCTGTATATTCTGTGCATCTAGTGAATTGATAATAAACTCTGAATCTTGAATAAAAACATAAAAGCAAATGATCATAAAACCTACCCTTAACTAAAAGCCTGTCTAAAGAAGAAGGTTCTCTGTTGCTTTTTAAAAGACTTAAGTGAGTTTAAAGTGTGAAATTCTAGTGTCAGTGCATTCCAAACAGTACGGTACAGAGGTTCATGTCATTATTCACTTCTCTGTCTAGAACTTCAGCTACAGACACTAACATCATCCCATCAGAACACTCTCCTTTTGCCAGTTACTCACCACAAACTATTTATTCCCCGAAACTAGGACTGATTGGACTTAATTAGCATTCAGTTTCCAGTCAAAACAACCAGCGTTTGTTTCTGTTTTGCAGCAAGCGTTTTGGTGCCTGGTCCAGATATGTGAGAAGTATCTCCCTGGCTACTACAGTGCTGGGCTGGTGAGTGGACAGATTCAAGTCCCTGTTTGTCTATTATGTGACATTTTCACGCGCATTTTCTCATGTTTTGATTTTTTTCTTCTTGTCTTTCAGGAAGCGATCCAGCTGGACGGTGAGATCTTCTTCTCCCTGTTACGACGTACATGTCCGATGGCGTATCGTCACCTGAAGAAGTTCAAGATCGACCCGATTCTCTACATGACGGAGTGGTTCATGTGCATCTTCTCACGCACCCTGCCCTGGGCCTGTGTCCTACGAGTGTGGGACATGTTCTTCTGTGAAGGTGAAGCCACATCCCTGTTGTTTATTTGTATTTATTTCATCTGGTTGGTCCCGTTGAGGTGGAGGATCTTTTTTTCAAGACAGTCACATAATTACAGTTTTACAAGAATAAAAGCACAAAAAGGGTAATAGACACTTAAAGAAAATAAGAGCAGCCTAAGTAACAGAAATATTTCCATAATCCTCCTGACAGCAGTCTAAAACACTTCTTACATTTATCCTGTGGTTTATCCCACTTTGTTACGCAGGATGCTTTGCACAACACATGTTGTCTGCCTTTAATCCATTGCAACAAGCTTACGTGCATAACCTGTTAGTGGTTAAAAGGAAAGAAAGGCATCTGACAGCTCCAACTCTGTGTAATTGTTTCTAATTGATAGACGTGACCCACATCAGTATGTGAACGTCAGCACATAAAAAGTATAAAACCTTCTTCAGTGCTTTGAAAGTAGATGTGACATGCACTAGTTTCATTGGATTATGATATCTGCGTTGAATCTCCGAAACAAACAATTTCCACACCGTCATTCTGAGTCAAACTGTCCATTTTGATTCGCTTTCATGCAAAGCATTCCCCGATTGATGAAAAACATTGACCTACAGTGTGAATTGTGACACAACTAAACTATAGAGCATGTTCTACTGTAAGAAAATATCGGTTGCGTAATATATCACGATATTTCATTTCACGATGCTGTATCTACATTAAAAAGTACTGTATCGATATTTTTAAGTATTCATTCAAATGCAGACACGGTGGAGGTTCACCTTTGTTTTTTGGTTTTCTTTTTTCTTTAGAAAGCTCTTTTATTTATAGAGCAGGATTTTAAACCATAATATCTGTAAAATAGTATTTTATTTATTTATTTGTGTTTGTTTGTGTGTGTGTGTGGTTTTTTTTGTGCTGGTAAAGCCGCATGTTATAACTTTATCCAAATCCTGCACTTTAAGTTTTTACAGAAGGAAGTTTTGTGATAAAGCATTAGATCCTGTTCTGATCAAATAAAAATGTCTTTAGTATTTGTGGTGTAATTAAATTTTTCCAGGAGATAATCTTTTTAAAAAAAAGAAATAAAAATATCACCTTGCTAACAACATTGTGATATATTGCGATGTATCGTATCATGATCCTAGTAATGTGATTTATATGGTGTTGCCAGATTCTTGCCAAAACACACCCTTAGTTTTCACACCATATACGTCATCAAAATGCACAGCCATGAGCTGATGGTAAATGTGTTTTGATTGATTAAATAATAACCAGTGTTTCCAGATTGTTGCCCCTTTACTGTTTTCAGAAATAGAAAATTCTCCTTTTGAAGCAAACAAAATGTTGAGAGAACCGGCCACAGCGATCTTGATATCACTGAAAACAAAGCAGGAGTTAAAGTGTGAGCTGAACTGACACTCCTACACAGAGCTGCCTCTACATGTCGTCCAACTTTCTGCGTAGGAGTGTAAACCGAACGGACATGGCATGAATCCTGAGACCAGAAGTTTGTGTAAAATTAGTCACCATAGGGCAGACTTATTTTTTTTTGCTAAAATTAATTTGTTTTTGATCATGTAATAGTTTGCGATACAACGTTGTAAATCCAGGTTAATTTTAGATACATTTATTCTATATAATGTCTATTATTGTGGACGGAGGCAGAAAAGCCAGGTGTAGATTACTGCACAAAGGGAGAA
>JAPTYQ010000029.1:27166764-27180149 GCA_029814465.1 Ostorhinchus cyanosoma
GAGAGGAGAGGAGAGGAGAGGAGAGGAGAGGAGAGGAGAGGAGGTTGCTGTGGAAAAACAATGTATATTCTACATAAATGTAGAATGTAATCACCAGCTGTTTTCAACATTTTTCTCTCTATATGTCGTTGCTGTCGGGCAGAACAATATAATCATTTTATGACAAAAAAAAACAAAGACCAAAAATGGACTTAGGAGGTTTCTGCCTGGCCATGACGATAAATAAGTCACATATATTACATCTATGTCATCATATAAGTGATGACACAAGTTCATAATAGACGAACGCAGCCAGGAAATCAAGAAATAATGAGTTGTTCTTACTTTTTAGACAGATTAGTTTCAATTTTACAAAGACATTAAAAGGAGATAAAAGGGTTCAACTGTGGAATAGGGTTAATTTAAAACTCAAGCAATGTAAAAAAGCATTGTAATCATCTATATTTGAGAGTTATGGCTGTTACCGGGGGAAAAAAGTTCTGTATATATTCCATTTTTTCTTTCTACTTGACACCATGTAATGTGTAGCTTACGCTGCACAGCAGGTGGGCATTAATAAACTTTGCTTCTGCCTGAGCCTTTTTCAGTCAAATTGTATTATTTCTCTCTTCTTCTGATGTTTTAAAATGCATATATGCCTGAAATAAACTAGGACTAGGACTATATTAACCAAAAATGTCTATAATTTGGCTTATTTCTGAATATTTTGACTTGTTTAGAGGTGATTTCATGACTTTTGGCTTAACATACAGCACTTAAATTAACTGTAAAATACAAAAACACACTGAATGGAATGAAATTTGTGCTGCGTCACAGCCTCAGGTACGCCTGAGTTTGTATTACAGCGTAGAATTCATTTGTGTTATTGTATATGTGTGTGTGTGTGTGTGTGTGTGTGTGTGCAGCCATAATGAACACCATTTCATATTAGTAATGCACTTCAGCTACTAATTTAATTGAAATGGCTCCAAATGAATTCACATCTCTGCAGCAAATAACCCATGTCTGTTAGTTTCCTGCTGTTAGTTTCCTGCACTTTGGAATAAATTTGGAGGGAACCAAGTCATAAAGATGATAAGTGGTCACATTTTACAAAACCAACACAGGCCGGCGAATATAAAACATCCAGACACAAACGCAACTGTTGATGAAGAAATGAATCAGGAGAAGATTTTCAATGTGTGTGTGTGTGTGTGTGTGTGTGTGTGTGTGTGCGTGTGTGTGTATTGGGTTGTTAGTATTAAATATGGTATCAAACCAAAAATGACCAACATATATTTCAGTAATAAATGTTACTAAGGGTAGGGAGTACAGTTGTGGAAAAAAATGATTAGACCACCTCTTGTTTTCTTCTATTTCTTCTTCATTTTAATGCCTGCCCTAAATGCACCTTATCTCACTGTAACAAACTGTAGATGTTTGATAAACGCCATAAATATCCTGTTAGAGCTTCTGGTAATAAAAAGTAATTTTTATTAAATTTTTTTTAAAAAGTTGGGATAATCTGTATCCAGGATTCTGCTGTGTATGTAAACTGTCAATAAGTCCATGTTTTTATTTTTTATTACTATTTTTTTGGTTTCTGGATATTTTACATCTTTTTTTTAATGTCCATATTTTTATGTTTACCTTATTATGTACAGTCACAGAAAACACTATTAGACCACATTTCTTGTTCATTTCAATGCCTGGTACAACTAAAGGAACATTTGTTTGGACGAATATAATGATAAAGACAAAAAATAGCTCATAAGAGTTTAATTTCAGAGCTGATATCTATCCATTTTCCATGGTTTTATTGATAATAAAATGTACTTATTGGCTACATTACAGGTGTCAAACATGCGGCCCAGGGGCCAAAGGATAGTAGATTTAATGATAAATTAAAGCATAGTATTGTTAAAATTGTACTTATTTTTCTTCAGAATTTTCAGGTTGTTCATATTTGTTCATGTTATGATCAAGTACAATTCATAGATGTAAACATTTTCATTATGCAATTTTTCTTTTTTCACTTAAAAACACAAAAAAAACTTTGGCATTGACATTATTTACAAGCTTTTATCCTATTATTTACATTATTTTTACTGGAGTGGCCCACTTTATATCATATCAGGCTGTACGTGGCCTTAAACTAAAGATAAGATAAGATAAGATAAGATAAGATAAGATAAGATAAGATAAGATAAGATAAGATAAGATAAGATAAGATAAGACTTTATTGATCCCACCATGGGGAAATTTCCCAGTTACAGCAGCAACAAAACAGAACACCAAAAAAGAAGATCACAAGAGTGAAAATATGAAGGTAAAAATATAATCCTGTGTTTAAATTAATAGTTATATAAATAGAGGAGAAGATAGAATTAAACATTCTTAGAATTGAAAAAATAAAGTAAAATTTAAATTTTGAATGACATATATATATTTTTAATTGAGTTTGACACCCCTGGGTTACATGAAACAGGATCAACTGTCTGCTTTGCACATATTCATTTGGAATCTTCTCTCATAGCTGCATGAAGGTGTGGCTGTTAATATTTGTTCATGTAGAGCAAAACCAGAAAATAAATACTGCCTATTTTTTACTAATGCATATTTTAAGGGAAAGAATCTGAATACATTATGAAATCTGTCAGGTCATTTCATACAAATAATCAAAACGGACACTGCGCTCTGTGCCGAGGGTTGATTGTGTTTTTGTGCAGTCTCATTGAAATACAATGCTCTTATGTTTCCATCCCAACAGGACACACAACTATTCCCCATTTCACAGCTGAAAGAGGTGGGAGAGAACAGAGAGGGAGGATTTTCACCTAGAACTGAGAGACCTATGATTATATAGGATGTTATTTGTGGCAGGTTCTGCATGTAATACGAGTGGACACGAGGGGTTTCGTACGAAACCTGGAAGGAGACTGCCGATTCGTGAAAAACCATCATGTCTGGATTAGAAAAACCACTAGGATCGTCAAATTTAACACAGTAGTCACTTTTCAAATGACCCTCAAATTGCTCAAATATAACTTGTGCATAAAAATTTACCGACTGGAAAAATGACAATTTCACCAAAATTCTCGTTTTTCAATTAAAAGGTTTTGCGCAAATAGTATATCGCACAAAACTGCAATGGAAAGACCATTTTCCACAATGAGAGTCATGTGAATAAAAGAAAAAATGGATGCTGACGGACGTTACAACAAGCAAAGAAGAAGAGTTTTAAAAGAAACCAAATCATTTTTTAATTTAGTGCAGGGTAAAGGGGTTATATATAATAATAATGAATATATCTGTAAAACAACGTGATATTTACATTCGTCGCCATGTTTATGGAATGACTTCTCGTGTCACCTCGCGATAATAAATGAGCAAAACATCACATTTGTGATTTAATGAAAAAACCAACATTATGCACTTCTGTTTTTAGTAAATATTGGTAAAGTTTTGCACACATGTCCAAAGGAATTTATTTTTAACAGTATATAAGACCATTTCAAGGCATGTTTTCAAGTTCAAATGCACTGACACCCAGGTAGCTTTTCTTGTCTTAGTTCTGGTCCTATTTTTGACCCCAATATTATATTAAAATTTATTCATTTTTTATGGATGATTCAGAGCAAAAGTATATATTTTTTGTATTTATCTAAGGTCATCATTAGGTGCATCCTACACTGCAAAAAATCTAAATCTTCCCAAGTGTATTTTTCTCATTTCAGTCCAAATATCTGATCACACTTAAAATCAGACAGAATCACCTAAAGAGGAACTTTTCAGTCAGACAGAAGAACTGATTTATAGACAATAGATCTGGTTTGAAGAAATCTTACCAAAATAATTTTCACTTGTACCATTGGCAGATTTTTTTTTGCTTAATTCAACTTTTTTTTTCTTGAATTAAGCAAAAATATCTTGAATTAAGCAAAAAAAAGATCTTGAATGAAGAAAAAAAAATCTTGAATTAAGCAACAAAAAAAAAGTTAAATTACACAAAAAAAATTCTTGAATTAAGCAAAAACAAACAAAAAAATCCATTGCATCAATTTTTGCTTAATTCAAGATTTTTCAAGCAAATTAAGCAAAAAAAAAAAAATCTGCTGATGGAACAAGTGAAAATCGTCTTGGTCAGTTTTCTTCAGTCAGATTTTCCAGATCTATAGTCTCTAGATCAGTTCTTCTCTGACTGAACAGTTCCTCTGTCTGTGATTCTGTCTGATTTGAAATGTGATCAGATATTTGGACTGAAATGACACAAATACACTGAGTCAGAGTTAGTGTTTTTTTCCAGTGTACAACTCGATGCATGTCTTTTGCTATTGTTTACCGTCGTCGTTGGTTTGAGTCAACTGGCGTTCACGAGTCTCCGGTTTACTGAAAGCGCAGTATTAAACAGACTTGAGTGGGAAAAAGACGTGGAGGCGAGTGATTCAGGCAGAACTTTTGGGAGTCGAAGGTCTTAATCGTACTGTATAAAAAATACTAAGCGGTGATTTCTGAGCTTGGAGTTAATTGTGTAACTGAAGATCTTAAGTCCGTCTGTCTCACCGGGTTGTGTTGTAACGTTCGTAACGGACTAACTCCCTGATCTATTTACACTCAGTGTTCTGTACTGTAAGATATTTATGCATACGTTCAACGGCACTGAACCCCGTCAGTATACGATGACCGTGTCGGATAGTTAGTATAAAACATTTGATGGCAAAAAAAAAACAAAAAAACATTGATGCTCTTTAACTGTACTGTTTTCGTAGTTAAGGATTAGAGGGACTTTCGTGTAAGTGTAGCCAACACGTCCTCCGTATTCATCATTTTTCACTTCTTTCAGGTCTGTCGTTGAACTATAAAAACACTTTTCTCACTTTCTTTTTTTTTTTTTTCCTTCTCTTTCGACGCCGGTGCATCAAGGCCCAGATTTTTGTCGTGTTAGTGAGAACAACCTGAACACATCTATGCAAACTTTCCTCCATCCTGACTGTTTAATGTTCGAGGACAGCAGCACTGATTTCACCTCCGTTTGGTGCCATGAAAAGTCAATTCCGAGCACATTTTCAGACCTGTGGACGACTGGATTTTACGAGCAATACGTCCTCGCGGCTCATTTCTATTAATCTGCCGGCGTTGGTCTTCGGTCGGGTCGTTTCGGCGGTCAGATTAATCCCTCGTTAGCTCGCGGTTCCCTCTGGAGTCGGCGCTCTCGCTGTGCAATATGGAGGACGGATCCACGCCTCCATCTGGAACAGGTCCTTTGTGCATTTCTGCATCGACGCTGAAAACGATGCAAATATTTAAAGAAGCTGTTTTCTCCCCCACGCCGTTTGTCTCGTGTGTTTTTAAGTTTACATGTCACACTCTTTGGCGGAAAGTGAAATAAAATCATAGCTAATTGAGTTCATTCCTTCAGATCTACAACTGATGTATTTAATTGATGATAATGACATTTGTGATGAGTAATAAACCATAATATATTAAATCAGACTCATGCTGTTGTCTTTGTGTTTTTCATGAGTTTACAAATCACTGAAAACAACAGCAGAACTTTAATTACATTCATTATCCAGATGATAATGTCTGTAAAGGTATTAGTTTGAAAGGACTGATGTGTTTTTTTTTTAATGGATTCTTTATTTTCAAATGTCGACGACAGGACGTATAATATCTACAGCTGTAACGTCCTGTTCATGAGGATTTGAAATGAAAACAGCACTATTTATTGTATTTATTCCATTATAAATCTAGATTCTTATTTTAGTCATTGTTGTTTTTTTATCCCAGACCCTTTTGAAACGAAACCCCTGAATTCAACGCGTCCACATACTTTTTTGTCCATGTAGTGGACGTCTTTGAATGTCGACTGTATTTATTATTTTCTTATTTGATTATTTCCACTCCTGAATCGTGGCCCTCCTTCCTTCAGTTTGTGCATGTGATGGAACATAAAGTCCACTAGAGGTCAGTAGAAGGGGTTCTATTCCCCCTTACCCCCCCCCCCAGAGCCACTGAACAGAGACACTATTGTACAAAAGAAAAGAGGTTTATTCACAGTTTGTCCCTTTTTATTCAGTACAGAGGAAAGGCGAGGAAGAGTCCAGTGACTGTATTAGACACAGCTTATGGAAAAAAGGTGATTTCACAGACTTCAGAAGGAGCGGAGGGAAAGAAATCGAAGATGATATGGTTTCTTTCGTCCCTTTCTCTCCTCTCCTTCGGTCTTTTTTTTTTTTTTAATCACTTTTTTGGGGAAAACGCTGCCGTCGCTTTAAGGAGACAATGTTTTCCCATCACCTGCAAACGCTCTCCCTCCTCTCACCCCCTCTACCCTGAAGGACATCTTCAAAATTGAGAATGACGTCCTTAAATCCACCTGAGGGGGGCGTAGTTTCACTCATAAAGACACCTCAGAGGTTCAACGCACAGGGCAGACAGATGGAGAGGTGAGAAGACAGAAGACCATCACAGGAAGGAAAGAAAAGGTGTAAAACGTGTGCATGGAAATGATGTTCCAGGATCATTTTATTGTAAATCATCCCTATTCCCCATAAGCCAACATAGACAGAGCAGGGCCCGCTCATGTGTCAGGTGGACGAGTCTTTGGTTCAACATGAGTGGGTGGACACGGGTGGAAAGAGGGAGGACAAGGAAGGACAGGGAAGAAGAAAGAATAACAAAGGGATGGCTGCAGTTCCTGTCTTCCAGCTTCCTCTTTACTCCTCCTTCTCCTCTCCGTGTGTGATGACGTAGCAGATGTTCTTGTAGTCTACGTTGCCAGCGACATCTGGGGGGAAGGCGGCCCACATGTTCTTAATCTGAGGAGGAGGGGGGGGGGCAAAACAGTTATTAACACCAGAGTCTGTTATTAACACCAGAGTCTATATCAACTATACACATATACAAACTGTTTATATACTTATACATACAGTTCATAGATATACACACTGTTATTCATGGGTAATACATACTGTGAATATTGTTCATATATTATGTGTATGTATATATATAAAAAATACTGTCAATAGATATATATATATATATAAAAACTGTCACATACTTTTAATTCTGTAAATTTGTGTCTGTTCATATTTTGTTCAGTTCTGTTTTATTCTAAGCTCTACTCTCATGTTTCTTACTTAAATGTTTACTCTTTATGTTCTTTTTTCTTCTTTAATATTTAGTTTTTGTCATTTTTAAAAATTCTATTCTATTCTTATTTTCTAAAGAACTGGTGTTTATTTAACGTTGTTGCACAGACTGGAGTAGAGCAATGACAATAAGGGCTATTCTATTCTATTCTATTCTATTCTATTCTATTCTATTCTATTCTATATGTCCTGGAGTCGTGTAGTTTTACTTCCTCCTTGGAGAACCTGTCGCACTGAGTGGTCAGGAGCTCCTCAAGGCTGAAAAAACAAAGACATTTCATGGGTCAAACAAACAAACAAACAAACAAACATTGACTCGTCTTTTAAATCATTAGCCTCATAAAATAATTACCTAATTCATACACTATAGGGACAAAAGTATGTGGACTAGTTGTAGAAAATTATTATTATTTACAGTCAGAACATTTACAGGTAGAACATTTAAAATCAGAGTCATCGATTAAAAAAACATAAGAAATGAAATCTAAACTATATCTGAGGCATTTTGGAAATAAAGACCATTTAAACCAAACTAACCAAAGCACTGATATTCATCCCATAATATAAAAGTATATTCTAACATTAGTCAGTCTTGTTTCCACCTGGACTCAACGTGTCCACATACTTTAGTCCGTTTGTGTTTGACTTGAATGATCTGACCACGTGGTTTCATGTAAATACGTACAACTCCTTCTTGATGGTTCCGGTACCCTCGGGGTCCAGGACCTTGAAGGCGCTAAGAATAACGTCCTCGGGGTCGGCACCTGCAGAGGAAAGCGGGTCAGGTCACATGATCTGGAGGTGCACTTTTATTCACGTGGGTTTAATGTGACGGAAACAGGCCACGCCCACCCTTCAGCTTCTCTCCGAACATGGTGAGGAAGACGGTGAAGTTGATGGGGCCGCTGGCCTCCTTGATCATGGCCTCCAGCTCCTCATTCTTTGTGTTCAGCTGGCCTAAACACACACACACACACACACACACACACACACACACACACACACACACACACACACACACACACACACACACACCAGATCAGGGTTAGGACATGACTCCCATAAAAACCCAAACACCCACTGGTGACCAAAATCATCTCCTGATGTAAAAACTCAAACAACTGTTGATCCATTAATTCTATCAATACGTGTAAATAATTGGTGTAAAATATAGTTTGTCATCTTTTCATGGTCATCAGATATTTGGACATTGAGTTTCCATAGTTACCATGGAAACACAGTCACCATCACAAATTGAACAAAATTGAAGAAAATAATAATAAAACAGGCAAGAAAGTAAAAAAATAAATAAAAATTACAAAATAGCTAACAAATGGAACAAACGCAAATAAAATACGTAAAATGAATAATAATGAGGAGGAAAAAAAATAATTTTAAAAAGAATTTTTATAAAATAAGTGACACATTTGGACATTCAGTCTCCATAGTTACCATGGAAACACTGTCACACATTTTTTTTTTAAATGGAGAAAGTAATAATAAAACAGACATGAAAGTAAATAATAATAATAAAAAGTCAGAATTCTGACTTTTTTCTCAGAATAATGATAAAAGATTAAATATATTTTTCCTCCTAATGGCTCTAATCATCTTTCGTAAAAATTCACAACTAAAGTGTTGAGACTCAAATAAAATGGGAACTTTTTCAGTTATAAATGAAAAGTTTATTCTAAACTCAGCACAGGAGTTTTGAAAAAGTAAAAGCGCTCATGCACCAGCTTCATGATCATTAGATTTAATATTATGGGGTTATTTTACAGATACATCAGCCCTTATTAACACTTTCATTGCATGAATTATGAAAACTTTCATCAAGATTTTTCTCCTGAGTGTTTTTTATTCCTCTTTAGGCACAAAAAATAAAAATAATCAAAGTAATAAAGGAGGTCATAAAGCAGTGTCCACTCTGCATGAAAGGGTTAAAGCCACCTGGTGTTGATTTTAACTCTACATTTAACTCTACACTTCTCAGTCTTTTCTCACCCATTGAGGCCAACACGTCCCTAAGGTCGTCTTTGCTGATGATTCCATCTCTGTTCTGGTCAATAATTGTGAAAGCCTGAAAAAAAAGAGCAAAAACATTTCAGACATTATTCAGTGTTGAAAGAAGAGTTAGAGTTCAGTTAACACTGGAGTAGCAGCTGCACGGGGTGGGTGTGGGTGCTGGAACACTTGGTAGAGGATATTGTGAAAAGTCTGAGATGCCTGTAGTGAAGTCCTTAAGGGGGGGGGGTCTTTTCTTACATGTTAATTTGGGAGGCTATCATTAGGGAACAGCTGTGGGATGTGATCAACTCAATGAAACTTAAGATAAGCCCCGGACTTCAACTTCAACTCGGGCTCTAACCTCCTCCCATCACCCTCCCTTCCTCCTTTTTTTTTTTTTTTTTATAACCCCCCCTCCTACACACACACACACATACACACGCGCGCGCTAAGATCATCCAAATCATCGTGCCCATGCGCTCAAGGAGACTGTATCACTTATCGCCGCAGGAATGTTTCCTCTATTCGGAGCTCAGATCCCTGACAACCCACAGCAAACACAGACACCATCATCATCATCCGATCTCTTGACACGGTCTCCCCATAAAACCCCATCTCCGTGACCTTAAGGACCCGCGCGCGCGCCCTGAACGCCTCATTCTTACGCCTCCGCTTCCACTTCTGTGCGTAAAATCCAAAAAAAAAAAAAAAAAAAAAAAAAGCTCTGCCGTTGTCTTTTTAAAGGAGATGTGTGAGTGACAGCTGAGGGGGTCAAAGGTGAACTAAACATTGACAGCTTCAAATGGCGTCAGAAATTTTAGAGCTCCTCCTAATGACATTCTCCCGCTGATTAAATTGTCAGGGGAGAAGAAGGCGCGACGCAAAATAGATAGCAACTGCTGAGAAAATAGACCCCCCCACACCCAAAAAAACCCTCTAAATCTGGTTTAAGCATGAATTAAACCATCTTTAATCCGCAGTGACATGTCTGTGCTCACTAAGCAGACACAACACAGTTCAACCCTCACCTCCTTGTACTCCTGGATCTGGCTCTGCTCGAACATGGAGAACACGTTGGAGGAGCCGCTGTCTCCTGCTGCCTGCCTCCTCTTGGCCTTCTTTGGTGCCTGGGACACAAACACAGACGGGGCATCTTAGACCAAATCAGATGGATTTGGTTGAAACACACACTGACGCAAAAAAAAAAAAGAAATCCGTGCGTAAAAGTCACCGAAATCTGATTTTTTCCACCTTTAACCTTTGCTTACTTTGACATTTTATATTTTTACGAAATGGCATCATTCTACCATAAAGAGTAAATATTTAAGGATCATAGAGTAAAATTAAGGATGGAGTTCTTTCATAGTTAAATAACTGTTAAAATAATAATAATAATAATAATAATAATAATAATAATAATAATAAAAGTTGTGACTCTTCATATTGGTCTTGGAGCTCTGCATCCTCCTGTTGGGCACCACCAGCTCAGTTAAGGTCCCACAGGTTTAATTATCACATGCACTTGTTGTATTTTCTTTGTCATCAGAGCTTTACATGGAATCGAATGTCCAAGAAATAAATAAATAAATAAATAAATCCATCCATCCACAGGTTCAATCCTAACACTACATCATGAAGACAATCCACAAACTGAAGTGATGACTTTCCTTTTTTTGGTTAAATATCTGAAGCTACAGATGAGTCAAAGTCAAGCAGAGGTTAATCCAAAGGGTCTTTGTGCGTCTTTTTCCTGTTGATTTTCCACAGACGAGTGTAAAGATGTGGTTTGAACCCAGTTACTCACCATCTTGAGACGGTTTGAGCTGAGGTTTGGATGATCAAGAAAGAGAAGACAGTGTGAAGCCGCGTTCTACGCACATCCCCGGGGGCTTATATACCCAGGCCCAATCTAACTTTAGCCACAGCCTCAAGTTTGGATGGGGATAAAAAAGAGAGAGAGAGAGAGAGAGAGAGGGAGAGGGAGAGGATGGTCAAGGATGAACTGATGGCAAAACTGAAGGAGACCGAACGGCGGGACGGCGTATCACCTTACAGGAGATCAAAAATAGACCCAGGAGTCTTGGAATTAAGTAAACCTGATATCTGAGGGACCGTGCAGCAGGTTCACAGTCCCACGTGGACTAATAAGGACATTCGGGACATGGATGCTTGTTGGACCGCCGGACAGTGTCTCCCCCTCTCCCTCTGTGTCCACCTCCACAGCCACACCGGCCACTGCTGGACTTTATTTTTGGTGTGTGATGTCCATGATATGACAAACTCAACCATTCTATATACTGATGCAGCTCCTGATGCAGCTCTTCTCCCTGTATGTGCACGCCTCGGCCTGCTTATTTTAACTTTATAGCAGTTATGGTAAAGTCAGGTTTGGACGTTTTCCATGGACGCTGAGAACATCAAGTAATGGAAGCAGAGCATTTCTTTCTCCATGGAATCAAAGACATGAAGCATGCATCCTGCAGCTCTGGAGGACGGAGCCGTGCAACAAACATGCATTTATTGTCTGAAGGGAAAACAATTAGAAGGACATTTCATTTGGTTCATGCATAAATATGTACTTTAAACTCAAGCATCCAGAGAATGTACAATATGTGATATTAATAAATCATTTTATTATAGGTCTCATATATGGAAACCTCATTCTTGATATAGGGGTGTATATTACATTAGCATATGGGTGATAACTCTATATGATGCTATTTTTAAATCCCTAATGATGATCATTAAGTAATAGTTTTTGCTTGAGCCAAATCAAGGCACGTTTATTTATAGTTTGATAACTTGATGCAGATTTTTTCAGCTTCGTTGCAGATACGCTGCAGAAATCCAAACCTTACTCCTGCATTTGTCTCATTTCAGTCCAAATATCTCATCACACTTAAAATAAAACTGAATCACCTAAAAAGAACTTGTAATTCAGATATAAGAACTGATTTATGGACAATAGAGCTGGAAAATCTGATTTCAAAAAACTATTTTCACTTGTTCCAATGGTAGATGGTTTTTTTTTTTGCTCAGTTCAAGATTTTTTTTGGTTTAATTAAGAGAAAAAAACACAAACTCTTTCATTGGAACAAATGAAAATTATTTCTTGAAATCAGATTTTCCAGATCTATTGTCTATAAATCAGTTCTTATATCAGATTTACAAGTTACTCTTCTACCACTTTGATTCTTTCATATTTTAAGTGTGATGAGATATTTGGATTAGAAATGAGAAAAATACACTTGGTCAGATTTAAACATTTGTTTCCAGTGTAAAAAAGTTCAAATGTTTCAAATAAACATACAATTACTTGCATACATGTAAAATAATCTAGAATGCAAAGTTTAATACGTTTTCAGAGAATATTTTAGAGGAAATAGTCAATGTGATAGATTCTAAAAACATGTGTGAACTCAATAAACTTTATTTGAAAAAGTCAAATTCTGTGTTCAATTAGTTTCTTACACGAAATGATTCTATAAATGTAATGAAACATGAACGTGTTTTATATACAAATACAAAAGGAGCAAATAGAAAAAACAGTTATTACAGAATAAAAAGGTACATTACAAACATATGATATAATATTAGACAAATGTTCTAATGTATGAAACTCATATAATGAAGGATTATTTATATTATTAAAAGAAAGTGCAGTATTTTACATTTTCTTTACAAAAGACAAACCTGTTAAAACGTTCAACCCTTTAAGACGATTATTAAAGATGTGATTCTTTGTGATAAATGCAGGCATTGCACCTCTTTATGGATTAAAAATGACCACTTGTCATTATCATCATTAGACGTTTATCATCAGTGTTACATTCATCTTCCACAATAAAGGAATTAAAAACAAGTGCAGGAGGAAACAGGAAATAATGAAAACACAAGATGCTCAAACAAGCTCCTTTTTCAGTTTTAAGCTGATTTATTATGTATTATATGCATGTGTGTGACTGTAAAATAGCTACTGTTATTCTATTGTTAGTTTTTAATTGAAATCTTCTCTATTGTTGCTTTATTTTGTGTATATTCATTAAAATCAGAAAACTTTATTAACCCATAAAAACAAAAACACACAAAACCATCGACTGACTTAAACTGTTGAATCCCTGTTGATCCACTAATTCTATCAATACATGTAAATATTTGGTATAAAATACAGTTCTTTATCTTTTCATGGTCATCAGATATGACCATATTTGGACGTTCAGAGGCTCTGTAGTTACCATGGAAACA
>JAPTYQ010000029.1:27196893-27219434 GCA_029814465.1 Ostorhinchus cyanosoma
ATCTATCTATCTATCTATCTATCTATCTATCTATCTATCTATCTATCTATCTATCTATCTATCTATCTATCGATATAATAAAAAGTGGAATAAGATTACAAATATATATATATTAAAGACAAGAAGATGAAGAATGATGTGAAAGGATGAAAATGATCTTTTCAACAATCGTTTCCATGATTTAAGAGTAAAAATACAGACTCATTTGGAAATTCATGATCTTATTTTGTAAATGTGGCTCCCAGGAGACATAAAAATGGATTTTCTGGGTCTAAAATTGAAGAATTGTTGTAGATTAAATAACCAACAGAATATAAAGTAGTTAAATGAGCTCAAGTATAATATCTACAGCAGTGAAATGAATGAAAAACATCCTTCTAACAGGAAAACTCCGGCCTCAGGGACTGTTTCACTCCAGTTTCTCATAATTCAAGCCCTTTTAAAGGATGATACCGACACGAACTCAGACCTTTTACATGCAGGAGAATTTCCCAGAGCTTTCACTTCAGTAAACAGTCTGAAAACTTTGAGCACCTGTGAAAAGCTGATGCTGTATCCGTTAACTCTTTAAAGCACTGACTGACAGCATCCAGGAACTGGAGCATCTGCAAGTTTTCGCTTTTTAAATGAAAACTTTCAATATTTCTGCACATTTAAGAGTCAAAGTACAACTAAACATAAAAAAAAGAATGAGTCTAAACCAGGATGTTACTTTTAAACCATGAATAAACTCTTAATTTGTGTAATTTAAGTGGAATATAGCAGCTCTGTGCCTAAATGAACAGCTGATCCACTTAAATCCTGAATTTATTCACATCATTTCCAGGTTTTGGAGGCTGATATCAAAGTGACAGAATAAAAACAGTGAGTCAGACTTACCTCTACCCCCGTTGAATCTGTCACCGGTCCACTTCACCTCCTGCACGTACAGGTTCTACATTATTTACATCTATATTTGGCTTCTTTTAGTCCTCACGGCTCCTAAAGGTGAAGGCAAAGACATGGACCAGACAATGTTTTAATATATAGTTTCAGGTTACTACCACCGGCTCTCTCTCGGGTGTTAGAGGACGCGTGTTGAAATATAAATAACTCGACCCACTTCCTGGTAACAAAATCCTGACACATTATATTCTCTTTCGTCTACGCTTGAGTCCACCTTGAGTCTGGCGGCTCGTTCCTCCCTGAGCAGAGCTGGAAATGAGATGAGAAATGATGAAGCAGAGTTTTACTTCAGTCTTATTCTTCTCACTTCTGCATTTAACCCATAAAGACCCAGAGGTGCTTTTGTGTCACTTCCAAAATGAATTTACCTCTAAATTTAAACCTTTCTGAAGCAATTTATCTCCATTTATTGTAATATTGTCCTCTGCATTTTGTGTTTTTTTTCAGTGAAAATCAAGTGTTTTCTAAATGTAATTCAATGATCATGTAGATGTTCATAAAAGCTCAGAGGAAATTCAAAGGTTATTATATCACAAACAGAGAAGTGATTTGATTGGCTGTTGGTTCGACTTGCATCTGAATTTTTGCATCTGAATTTTTTGCAACTGAATCCATTTTACGGTAATTATTTCAACATATTTCTTGAATTTTGCTCAGTTTGTGGCTTATGTTGATCTTGTTGCTGATTTTTTTCCCCCATTTTTTGTTCATTTTGTTCAATATTTTTCATTATGTTGCTTATTTTTCAACATTTTTGTGCCTGTTTAATTTTTTTTCTTCAGTTTTCTTCAGTTTGTGTTATTTTGTTGATTTATTATTCATTCAGTTTTGTTCATTTTAGTTTTTCTTTGCTGTTTTGTTTACTTTTTTACTTATTTCAATATTTTTTATTAAAAAGTTCTATTTAGTAAATTTTTTGCTCATTTATTATTTTGTAAAATTTTCAATCATTTTTGTTGATTTCATTTCTTTTTTTTCTTATATAAAAGTGAGTGTCCACAATCCAACTCCATGGGTTTTACTGGGGAATCAATGCTGTAGAGGATGACAGTATTTCCACGGTAACTACGGAGCCTCTGAACATCCAAATGGGTCCAATCCGATGACCATGAAAAGATAAATGACTATATTTTACATCAGTTATTCAAATGTACTGATAGGATTAGTGGCTCAACTCAGCAGATGCCTTTGGTCACTGGTGGATGTTTGGGTTTTTATGGGTTAATGTTTTTCTACCAGTTCTTTTTTTAATCTTCTCATTTATCGTGCATAGTGTGTTTTCTCTTGTATTCTATTTTTAATCTTATTTTCTATTTTAACTGTCTGACATCCTGCTGCTGAACTACACTTTACCAGTTTGGAATCAATACAGTATATATATATATATATATACATATACATCTATAACTTCAAAGACATGTTGTCCATACCCCGGTGGTTTCTGACGGACATACAATCTCTTAAGAATGTGTCACGGCGTTTCTTTGTTTGTTGCAGCTATTTACGACAGTCACTTATCCTTTTATCCTCATGAACCTCAAGGAATTTCAAAGTCACAGGTTTAAAGATGTACTGTACAGACCTTGAATAGTTTACATCCCAAACATGTCTCCAGTCGCAATCCGTTCACTTGACAGATTTTTCAATGTATAGCTTTGAGAATAACTTTCTATACTTCTAACGAACTGAGCTGGCATCAGTGGACAGCTATAAATATGTAAATACAATAGAATATCTTTATTACTATGCTACGCTTTTAAGTCCAAACTGAGAGTTCTGGAGGCTGACTCCATACCTTGCATTTGTTTTTCTTAATCTGCTTGTAAATATAATCTTTACTATTTATTGTGAAATGTGTCTGTTATATGTATGTATATATATTTATATGCATATATGTATGTGTTTTAACTATGTAATTTTGTAACTGTGTGTTGTATTTGCTGCTGCCTATCTTGGCCACTACTCACTTTTAAAACAGGTTTTTAATCTCAGTGGGATTATTCCTGGTTAAATAAAGGTTAAATGAGTAATTACCCCCCCCCCCCAAAAAAAAGGAAAAAAAATAGTCATAGCTAAGATTAGATTAAGTTAGCCACTTGAAATTCTCAGTGCCATATACAATAATTAATAAGGTAAAAGCAACTTTCCTCTCAGACAAGATACCAATATATAATAATGTAACCAATTAAAAGTAATCAATGAAGTAATGAACAGTATGTGTCTGTATTTGTATAAGTAACAGGTTGACAATAGTGTTTGGAAACTGTAAATGCTAAAGGTGTCATATTCAAAATACAGTTAAAAATCATAGAATCAACTTACATTTTTGCTTTTATTCTATGTGTCAATCAAAATCTATCACCTATCATATAATCATCTGTCATATCATTTAATTTGTCAGATAACTTAATCAATTATGTGGTTCTCATCCAAAATCACAAGGTGAACACTACAGGATCAATAGATCTACATTTGTCGATGCCTTATAGTTGGAGACGGCTCTGTACGATACTGACATTAAAAAACACTGGATTTCAAGGCTACAAAAAACTTTAAACATTTTATTTTATGCCCTTGGTCTTATATTCATCTCATCTATTTAATTTCCACCTGCAGGTAGGCACAGCATTAACTATATAATACAGAGGCTTATACAAGATACTATACACATCTAGAATAATAGGATCCTGACTACATCATATCTGTATAAACACTATAAAATACATACACGCGCAGTATAAACGTACTCCCCATTCAGTCCTTAGACAATAATGAATCATTTGTAATAATTTTATAGAGTCTTTTAGTATGTGGATTGAATTAATGTGCCAAAGAATTATTTATATTAATAATATGGATCAATTACTAAATTTTATGTGAAATAAAGTAATGAAAATACCTGCTCAAAATTTCCCAAAGATATACAATCTAATGTAATAGGTTGTATATATTCATAATATATGATAATAGATAATAAAAATCAACAATATTAAAATGCTCATATTCAGGTTAAACAGCTCAGATCGTTTTCACTGACTGATTCTAGATCAGTCTAATAGAATATAAAGCATTCCAACAATATAAGTGGCCAGGGTATAATTTGCAGTACCACAGTCCACAGCAGGTGGCGCCAAACAGATACGCTGCTGTTTCCGTGCCGATAAACTGGAGCCAGTAAAGACACGAAGAAGAACAAACCGTCGAAGAAGAAACGAGAGCGAACGTCGTTTGAATTATCAGCAGGTTTTTGGAACTTTTACTCCTCTACATGTATGTTTTCAGTCGAGTAGTGTATAAAATTGTATTCGTGCAGATGATGTTACTCAGCCGTACTTCTGTTTAGTGTTTTAAAGTGATGGTTAAATGCTTCTCTTATCCTGCATGCTTTGTGCTAACATTATTAGCAACTAAGCTAACATGATGTCTGCAGTAATATTCAAAACAGTCCAAGCAGCCCTATTTAAGTGTTCGGGAACAAGCCCTCACGTTACAGCTGATATTTAGTGGTTTTTGGAGAGTAAAATATCTGTCTTTCTGGTCCATTTTAGCGACATGTCAAAAAGAAAAGTAACGTTTGAGGACGGGAATGGGGAGCTTGAACTGGACGATGACCTCCCAAACAAGAAGGTAAAGCTGACTCTTCAGCCATTATAAGTGTTTACTAAGAACAGGGGCTTTGTTCATGTTCTTCTGTTGTTCTGCAGCTATGCACTATTTACTACTCAGTTAAATCGTTTTTTATCTATTTTCTCCAATATCAAACACTTATTGAAATATATCAGATGTTTCTGAAAACACTCAATTTGTTGTATTATTCAACCTTGCATGTTCCTGTTCCTGCAGATAACTGCTTTTGTAAGCTTCTTTAGTTATTAATAACATGTTATTACTATATATGTATTGTATGCCTATCCATTCACCAATATAGTTTTCTGTCTTTCGTAGAGTTGTGAGGCAGTGAGTGGACCAGGCTCCAGGTTCAAGGGCAAACACTCTCTTGATAGCGATGAAGAGGATGACGGAGAAGAGACAAACAGCAGCAAATATGATATTCTGGCCAGTGATGATGTGGAAGGTATGACTAGCTGGGGAGTTGACTTATACAGGTTCATGTGGGGCGTTATTTTTTTGTGCACCTAACATGTCTTAGATCCTGTGGTGCTGTGTCTGCAGTTGAAAGACTTCTTGTCATCAGGGTTAGGACCTAATATGATGGTTCATTTTCTCAGCAGGTCAACAGTCATGAGATCAATTATGATATATTTTCTGAATTTTAGATCATTTTGAGAATATTTTATGGGCCATTTTATGTTCTTTTAATAACAATGTAGTGCAGCAGTGTAGATAGGGCAGGAAAAAACAAAAAGGTTGGTGGAGTTCACTAGTCCACTGCTCATTTGAGCCTCAGATATTGCGTTTATGAGGCATGTGTCCAACCATCAAGGTACCACAGATAAATATGAATCAATTTTATTATGTTAGGGTTTACTCTGTTGCTGCCTAGATGTCACGAAGAACTGAAAAACAAAGACAAAACAGTGAATAACAATTTAACTGACTTATTTAATTTTAGTTTATTTTTATGAAGTGGCCTGTATTTTTGATACATATACAGTGGTACCTTTACTTATGAGTGCAGTGACTTGTGAGTTTTCCGGGTTATGAGCAGTCACTCAATTTTTTGCCTTGAATTGTGAGTCAAAATCTGATTTATGGGCAAGCCTCAGGATACGCCACCACTAATTGTTGTAGCCAATAAAAAGACAGACGTTGGAGAGCAGCAAGTAGGTATTCTGGTGGTGGACCGTACATGTCTCTGCTCATCACAGCAGTCTGAGGAATGCCGACGGGTTCCTCCTGTCAGCCCCATTTTTTAGACATTATCTCTACATATTTCGATGTCGGGGGCTGGAACAGATTAATGGCATTTCAATTCATTTCAACAGGGAGAATTGATTTGCTATATGAGCAAACTGAGTTATGAGCTCGGTCATGGAACGAGTTAAAGTCATACATGAAGGTACCACTGTTTTTAGCTTTATTTTTCATAGATTTGTACCAACAATCCTGTTATTTTGTGTTTAGGTCAAGAAGGCGCAACAATCGACTACGATGAGGGAGTTTCTATCACACCCTTTAACCTGAAAGAGGAGATGGAGGAAGGACACTTCGACTCAGAAGGAAACTATTTCATCAAAAAGGAGCAGCAGATCAGAGACAACTGGCTCGACAACATTGACTGGGTATTTACAATTTAAAGACATTTACAGGGCTCATACAGGTGCTTGAAATCCTTGAAAATGTCTGAATTTCAATGTTGTGTTTTCAAGGTCTGTAAAGTGCTTGAATTTTAATTTAAGTGCTTGAAAGTGTCTACAATTATAACTCTGATGTAATTTATTTATTTTTAATATAAACTCTGCCAGGTTAGATGCCAAGCCAAAGCTACTTTAGGGAGATGATACATTTTCAAAAATAAAACTATATGTCAAAAAAAGAAAATGACTAGGTGTTCTCAGGTCGACTCCAGGTAGTTTTTATCTAAATCTTTGGCTAGGTGTGTGTGTGTCTGAAGAACGCCAAGTGGCTTCCCTTTTTTTGGGTAAAACTTTGTGTTCTCTTTTAATTTCTAAACTTTTTGCTATAATGAAACATTATTTTAGTTATTTATAGCGTAATACAATGTACATCAATGTGATAAAAACTTGAAAAACAATAATCATGAGTATATGTATTCCAGTAGATATGTATTTGACCTCAGAGATAAAATGGTGTGCTGGAAAAATTTGCAAAAGACCCATAACCCTATAACGCCAAACATATCATATTTGATACATGAGTTTTGAAGCCCTATACATGATCAGTCTGATATTTTTTTTTCTTGAAAAACCGGATGTGTACAATTAGATACATGCAATACACAGATAATCCACCAGGGGGAGGAATTCATTCACCAGAGGCCTTTAGCGGCACTATAAGACATTAATGAGACAATTAATGAGCAAGGAGGAAGAACTTTGCTAATTTTGAAAAGGAATTAACAATTTATTTGACATGTTTGTGTTATATTATGTTTTTATTTGTTCAAAAATAATAATATTTGAGGATTGAGACCTGATGGATCAAATATGATACAAAATTGAAACTCATGCATATAAGCTAATATTTGGAAAAAATGTTTTTTTGGTTGTTCAGTAGGACCAATAAAGGCTCCAGTTTAAAAGAACTGGAATTTTCGGTCAGTGATTTAATGGTTCAGGCTTTACAGGGTTGAAGGAGCTTGAAAAGTGCTTGAATTTGACCTTGAAAAATGTGTTCAAACCTTGCATTTACTGAAAATGTCTGAAAGAATAGGGAGTGATGTTTTTTTATTGGATTTTCTTTCAGGTCAAAATAAAAGAGCAGCCTTTCAAACAAAAGAAAAAAGGTCTTGGAGCCAAACGGAAACGCAGAGCAGGTGATGAAGATGAGGCCGAGGAAGAAAAGCAGAGAGAAGAACAACAGGCAAAGCAAGACAACGATGAAGAGGAGGAGGAAGAGGAGGCGGAGCCTGCTGAGGACCCGCTGGCATCCTTCACACAACACCAGCTCACTGAGGCTGTGCTTGAACTGCTGCAGCCCGGAGAGACGGTCACGGCAGCGCTGCGTCGGCTCGGGGGGCTCGGAGGGAGGAAACGGGGGAAGCTGAGGGAGGAGAGTGAACCCACAGAGGACGCCAAAAGAGACACAGAAAAACTGGAGAGGCTCACGGCCCTCGCTGACAGACTGGTCGCGTCTGGGATGTTTGAAATCTACCAGCAAACCTACGAAAAACTGGCTTATTTGTTGAAGAAGATGATCAGCAAGAAGCCGGCTGTGGGACAGAAAAGCAGGGCTGGTGATGACGAGGAGGAGGAAGATGAACTGGACATGTTTGCAGATGAATTTGATGAGAAGCACAGCAGCAAATCAGAGGACGCCACAGAGGAGGGAAACACAAGAGGTTATTCAGTGTTTGCTCTTCTCTGCTTTGGTTTTGTCTTCGGTATCGCAGAATATTTAGTTTTGTTTAATCCAATGTTTTGTTTCCTCAGTGAGTGATGAAGTGATGTGGGAATACAAATGGGAAAATAAGGACAATTCAGAGATCTACGGTCCCTTTACCAGCCAACAGATGCAGGTATATTTACACCGAAAGTCTACATGAGCTGCACTTACACCAACAACAGTTCTTCAAACCCATCTTATAAGAGAAACCAGCTCAACATAGTGAATCTCGTCAGATCTCTTTGCAGGAGTCTGAAAGGGCTCATATTTACCTAAACCCACTTTTATCAGTCTGTGGTTCATTTATTTGTGTATTTGGACCCTAATAGTTCATACAGTTGGAATTTAACCCTCCCGGTGCTGCAAAGGTGTCTTTAGATTCATTTGGTCAAAAATCAAATGGGTTTCTACAACCTGTTTTAATTTCTTCTTAATTTGTTAAGTTTACAACTAGTTCCGTCCCCACATTTGCACATATAAGGTCCAGACTTCAGACCAACATTTCTCTGTGTATTTGTTTATCAGCAGCAGCGGACGTAGTAAAAACTGAAAATATGTCCAAACTTGGAGCCGATTTCCTTAAATGTTCAGTTTTTGGTTGAATGGGACAGAGCAGCACAGCCAACAACCTGGAGGGGGCGGGGCCTGAAGTGGCTCATTTGCTTTTAAAGGGCCAGCGCTCCAAACCACCTTTCTGGTGTCATTACTCAGAAATAGGGTCTTAGATGGACCTGTGGAGTTGAATGAATGAAGAATTCAGACCCAAGCAGAGCATTTACAGTTTATGGAGACCACAGGGAAATGTTTGAAAATGAATAATTCCATTTAAAAAAAAGCAAAATATCACTCCTTTAAAAAAGTCATAAAAGTCTTGAATTTACAAATCTGCATTTGATACTCTAAAACAGTCTTTAAAAGGTATTACATTTGATATGGTAGGTCCTAAGCTATAAACTTGTTGGCTGTGCTGTGTTTAAATGTTTGAGCTGCAAAGAAAGTAACGTTAGTCGACTCAGTTCCACCCGTTCCAACCCGACAATTTATATGGAAATCAGGAACCAATTATTGCCAGTTTTGCAGCTCCCAGTGGGAAATGACTTGGAACAGTGGGAATAAATAAATACATTTTCCTAAATTCTAGGAGTCACCAATTTTTACCAGTTTGGGCGTGAAATGGGCATTAAATTTTATTCTAAGTAGTTTTAAAAAGATCTTTAAAGGTAGAGTATTTGATGTTAGAAAAACGAATCGAGCAAGCTACATTTTGAAAATACACAATTCAAAAGTTAGAAGAAAGAATTATTTGATCAGACCTAAATAGCAAGAGTTTAGAAAACTGGCAATGTCACGGATGGACAATAAAAGGAAATATCAAATTAAACATTTTTTATTTCAATTAACAATATCATATACATTTATTTACAATAATTATAGCATACAAATGATATTAACATTAAATTCAAATGTATTTTGAATAGATATATGCATTTATTAATTTTAAACACTGTGTTTAGAATATGGCATAAATAATATAATAATCAAATGCCAATGTGTTTGGAATAAATGTAGTTTATTTATAGGGTTTATAAAATGAACCAGAATGACGGTATTAAACCGTCACTTTACAAATATTCACACTAACAAAACTCCTCCAATTTTTTTTTCACACATTTTTTCTCTTTTAAAAATACATTTTCCTGATCATCTAAGTAATTACCTGCCCAAAAATATGAGTTTTTGGTGTAGATTATTGTAATGAAATTTTTTTCACCACATGTTAACCTTCCCTTGACTTCGCCCCTAATCTGCTGCCGCGCAACTTAACAAACAAAATGTAATAATTCAAACTTATTCAGCACTTTTGGATTTGAGATTCAAGATTCCTTTTCTTGTCACTGTCAACTCGATGAAATCCTGATGTGTTTTAGAGACGATATTTGAGAGAAAAAAGGAAATACACAATGCAAAGTATTTATACACAACAAAAAATACACCCACACACACCCTGTCACACATTCATACCTACTTATGTGCAGAAGATAGTGAGAGGTAAGTGCAGTAGTTCTGGTTAGTTAAAGTAGATTTTTCATTATTGCACACTGGTTGACGAACAAGTGCATTTTGACGTTGTTCCATCTTTTAAAACACTTGTTGCTAAACGTTCGACTTTTACATCTGTCATGGTCGCCAACAGAAAAATATCATCAGACCAGGTTTGTTTTGCGTCCTCCGTGTTTGTGTCTCCTGGAAACTGGATGTAACCTCCCTCCCCAGAGAAAAACACTTGGATTAAGTGTTGCCATGGATATTAGGAGCTAAATTTATCACCTATGAACTGAACTGAAAATCACTGTCTGTCAGACCAGCCTTTTTTGATTTCAGCCGACAAGCGAGACACTTTTATGTTAATTGGACTGCTATTGTAACGATTAGAGTCCATGTGAACACTGCTAATGAAACGGAGCCTTCCAGTTTGTGGGTGACACTGGATCAGCTGATTTACAATAAGGTTCCATTTGGTACAAAAGTTTCACACAGACATGGTAGTTAAGATATAAATGCAATATATACTGAAATCACAGTAGGATTTATATTTGTTCTTTGTATATGAATTATTAGATATGAGCTGTTGTGAAGGCGCTGTGTGAACTGATGCTGTGTAAACCCTCGGGAACAAGCATTGTGCGTACCGGTACTCTGGAGGTGTGGCTTCAGGGGGAAATCTGAAGAAAGGGGTCTGGACTTTTGAATTGTGTATTTTCAAAATGTAGCTTGCTCGAACCGTTTTGCCAGGATCTGCCACCCTACCTTCAAGTGTTTTATTGTAGGTTAGTATAAATCTGTCCTCACGCTGATATTAAGTGGTACAGTTATGGAATACACTGTCAATGTTTTTCTCTTGCAAATCAGCCCATCTGCAAACCCATCAGTAAATCTTGTTACGTTGAATAGATTATTGAGTTTTACGCAGGTACGACCTTTAAGCACAGTCCCTCCAGGTGGGCTTTAAGCTTCTTATTGTCTGTTTTGCAGGATTGGGTGGATGAAGGTTATTTCAGCAGCGGTGTTTACTGCCGGAGGGTCGACCAGGAGGGATCTCAGTTCTACAATTCCAAGAGACTGGATTTCGAGCTTTATACGTGATTGGTCTGCAGCATCAGATGAATCTCTACCATCACGGTCACTATCTGCCTCTATGTGAAGTCATTTAACAGAGGATCTGTTTTCTGTACATTGTTTTAAAATAAATCATTTGTGTAAATACTGTTGTCAGCTCGTGGTTTTTTTTCTAGGATCGTTGTTTGCCTGAAACAAATTTCATATTTTTTTGTGAAATGAAATTTGACATTTTTCAGCATGTTTCACACAGCATTTTAAGCCCACACACTGACAATGTTCCACATGAGTTTAAGCAGATTGATGTTTAGATTATTTATCACTGTTTGAAATGCAATAAGTAATGGAACTATTTGAATTACTCTATGAAATATATTTCTAACAAATATTTTGGACTTGTAATTGAAGCTGAAACATCCTTAAAGCATCAGTTAAAACTAACACTGAGCAGCAGTGATTTTTCCAAGGGTTTTAATGCATCTTCAGGTCTTAGATCAGGGAGTATTGATACTTTTCTCATAAAGTCAGTATGTCATCCCTGTGATGAACTGGTGGCATGTCCAGAGTGTACCCTGCCTTCACCCATAGGCAGCTGGGATATGCTCCAGTGACCCCTGTGACCTTAGTGAGGATAAAGCAGGTTCAGATCATGAATGAATAGTTTTCATGAATGTAAGTCTATTTCTCAGTACAGATAACAGCATACACAAACATTCTCCAACATTTGATTGGTTGTAATCTGGCCATCATTGTTTTAATATTAAATATAATAAGTCATTATGGGTAAAACAAACCAAAAAAAGCTAAACCACATTTGTGTGTTTTCATAAAAGTGCCTCTATTTTATGAATATGACTAAATGCTGGATGGAAAATTTAATTGTAATTGGGTGTGGCAGGGATGTATTTATACCCTCTAATCATATTAATTCCACAATGTTGACTAATATTTAAATTCCTGTGATTTAAGTCAAATATAGGTCTTCTTGGATTTTAGGTCACCCGAGGACGTTAGAGAAGACTATAAAATCATCTTTAATGAGCCGTTTGTGTACGCCCTCTGATTGGCTGTCCCCCATTTACGACTTCTCAGATCTCTTTCTGATTGGTTAGATTTCCAAGGCGGAAAAACAGGTCGTGCTGTGATTGGTGGGTTGGCCTGTCTGGCTGTTAGATTTGTAAAAACGGATACATCAGAGGGTCGCTGCCAGTGGGGCGCCGTCCGGCATGTCTTGTTTACGGTGAGGGCGGAATACTCTCCAGCGGCCAAGCTTTGCGATTCAGGTAAGTTGTTTCACGCCATTTAGGTGTAAAAAAACCGTCTGTGTCTTACATATATGATGAAGATATATTCAGTTAGTCTACAGTTAGCACCAGAACGTTAGGAAATGCATGACAGCTTTCGGCTATGACTATCCCCTGGAACAGAGAATGCTGGGTGCTCTATGTTTCTATCGCCGTTAGCGAAGCCATGTAGCATGAGCGGAGAAATAAACTTCTGCCAATATTTATAGAAAAAAAAAATTAACGTAGTATTTGTTGCAATGGGTATTTTCGGGAGGGACGGTGGCTAATGATAACATACGTTTGCCCACATGTAAAACTTTGAATTAGAAACACGGTCCGTTCCAGCACATAGCCATACCCCGCTCTGTGTTGAAAACGGCCGCTGCCGTTCACTAACTGAAACATTGTCAGCCGTAGTTAAACAGCTATAAAACCGATGCTTTCGCTTTTTCACTGAACAGCTGACGTTTTCAGATGTGATAAGTATGGTTATAAGGTGTAACTGTGGCTGACTTAGCCAAAGGTTAAAGTCCAACAACATACAATTCCATAAGTAGAATGTATTTTTCCATTTAATCTATAAATAACAGATACATTTTACAGACACATTATTATTTTACAAATCGACGATATTATGTTGTCATTAAAGATAAAAGAACGTTTTTTTGAGCTAATGGTCAATTTATATGTGTGTGTGTGTGTGTGTGTGTGTGTGTGTGTGTGTGTGTGTGTAGCTGTGGGTTAGTATGCAGATGTAAACCTAATTTGGTGTGCATGTCTATCTGTATGTGAATGGATGTACAGGTTTGTAGGGGTGTGTTTTTGGATAATCACAATCTTATGTTGTTAACGTGTGATTAGGCACCAACGGGGCGGGGGGGGTAGGACTGGATAAGAAGTGGCTTCTTCCTAGTCCCTTTCAGGCACAACGGTTATTCCATTTTCTATTATTCTATTTCTTTATTTTTGTCATGTTTTGTTTTTCCCCTAGGTTTCATATTATGTTTGTGTCTGAAATAAAATTCACTTTTCACCAAATCAAGGTCCAAATGGGAACCACCAGATGAGGTGGGACTTCAGCAGTTTTTCTCCCGACAGACAGGTAACTAAAAGTCTGTGATGACTTTAATTTGCAATGTTTAGTGAAGTTTCCCATTTTACCACATCACTAGGCTAGCATAGCATTATCCAACTTCTCACCTCTCAGCCTGCTGTAGTCTAGCCCCTTTTGTAACTTTTGGCCCCAAAAAGCCACGTTAGCATCAGCAGAAATGCAACATTCTTATTAGTGTTACACAAACTCTGCAAGTTGGCTGAAACCACACATTTTAGTGTGGACAGAAAGCAAAGGATCATTATTTACAAACTGATATAAACTCATTAGCCTAGTGAAATGTGCTAGCAAGAACAACTGTAAAAAGCCTTAAGGGGTTTTCCCATGGGTTAAGGCAAAACTATAAAAAAAAAATAAAAAAAAAACCTGCAATTAGAATGATAAAAGGAGCAATTTGAAATTAACTTTTGCTGAGCCGTAAAGTTTTGACATGATCTGTGCTACCCCTGTGATCATATGCCAAGAAGCTACCAATCCCGCAATGACCACAGATTAATGCCGTGTTCTCTTTACTATTGACCAGAATAGGGTACGTAGTCCTGATAATGTACATAATGCGTGCAAGACCGTAAAGATAAAGAATGATGCCTGTCCTTAAAGAAAACCTGCAGCCAAACATTGCAAAAAAAAAAAAAAGTCAATCTCCAGTGGATCATGGTATTCTGCCCTCCAAGGGTCAGCACTCTCATTAAACCTGTGATGACTGTGGCTTCATACAACAGAATACCAATTGCTTTTCTCACACTCATCTCAACCCCTTCATGTTCTTTATAGCACTCATAACCTGATTCCCTGTGCACACTAAATTGGCTCCTGTAAAAAATGATCTAATATAGAAAGATGGGAAAGGTTTACAGCAAGTAATGGATTAGGAGTCAACCCCTGTGCATAATTACAGCAGTCCTCGTGATAAGAGAAGTCCTCTCCACTTCAGTCTGCTATCTTTACGACCTCATTCTGATCTGAGAGAAATGGTGACACTCACATGAACTCCGCGCACAAAGACAAGGAGAAAAATGGAAGACATTATCTTGTGTTTGCAATGTAAAAGCAATGATATACATTAAGTTTTAAACCAGTCTGAGTCTCCTTTCAACTTTTAGTGAACCTTGCAATTTACTGTGAAATACACCTTGATTAACTGTCTCCCCTTTCCATCTCATTGTCTGATATAAATCCAAAAGACTTGGACTACTGAAGAAGATGAATTAGTAATCAGTGAAATTGTTGGGTCATAATTACAGAATGCAGCGAATATTTGCCTGTTTACAGAACATACCTAAGCTTTTACAGAAAAGGGGGGGAGAGAAAAAAAAAAAAAAAAAAAATCACACAGCCTGTCCAAAAGTCTCTTACTCAGGAAAATCAATACAACCCAGGACGAAACAGTCTGCACTTCTAAAATTCAAGACAGTGAAAAAATGAAATCTGCTTTTTTGAGGTTGTCATACATATTGCTCCCTGTTGCGTCCATCCTTTAAAAAACAGCAGGAAGAAAACTACAGGGAGCATGAGTGTGGGTCTAACAGCATTTGATGGAGAGCACAGCAGTAGCAGAGTCATGCAGACTCTTTCTAAACAGGAGGCCATCTGCTGGGGCAAAATGGCCCAAACCACCTTGTCATAATGTGGCCATCCTGCAGTCTAGTCCTGCCTTTTTTTTTTTTTTTTTTTTTTTTATATAATCAGTTATCACGACAGCTCTTCCCATCCTGCTCTTTCCATGCTCCCACCCAGGTGACAGTTGGAGCTCCTCCCGTCCAGCCAAACAGAATTAAGAGAGAATTAAAAACTCAATGAGGCTGATAATTAAACTTTAATGGACGACATAAAGCAACGTGGCACCTTCTAAAAGCTACCAGCAGGAACCATAATACCTATACCAAGCTACGCCACAATCTAAAATACTGACATTTCCCTTTATTCTTGAAGACAGGTAATTAAAGCTCTGTGATAATAAATTAACTACCTGTATTTTCATATTCTGTCTCTCATTACAATACTGAGATCAAGCCTGCAAGCAAAGCAGATGTAGATAAAAGCAATAAGCTGTGGTTGTAAAATTCAGTCCATTACAACCTAAATAGTTTGAGAGATTAAAATGTATGAATTGAAGGTTTTCATGCATTAAAGTCATACAAAGAATTGTATATGACTATGCATTTGCACCACATTATTTGACTCAATAGAAGGAAGATGGTCTGACAGCTCGGTAAGTCTTTAGACTAATACTATAACAATGCACAAATAGTCCCAGACTTCATATGTGGCACTCCACTGGTGCCAACCCTAAAGGGGGAGGGGGAAAACAGCCTGAGAAAATGGAAGTACTGCAGGCTAGAGATTGGACGCAGTGAGCTGATGAAAGGCAAGAAGTTAAGTAAGCTATCCAAAGATTGTATCAGTGTTCCTAGCACAAGAGCCACAAACAATGTTCACATACAACTCAAAGCTGTGTTGCGTACTAATATTGGGACCATTCCAGCAAGGGGATGTCCAGCCTATTCAACTGGTGTGTAAAATGTCAAAGTTCTTTATTTTTTTCTATATTTGGTAAATCATATAGTTTAACATAAAACAATAAAGAATAAAGTGACATTTTGCAGCACAAATGCAAATAGTAAACTTAAATGGCAAGGCAAACTGTGCCATGATATTACAACTATACATACACACACACACATACATACATACATACATATATATATATATATAAACTGTAATAGGGTTGTCACAGATGGGGAACAAAAATGGACTGCCACTGACAGCAAATGAACACTCTTATCAGTCAACCCACCTGCACAAAGGCAACTCTTCATATAGTTTGAATATAGTGACAGTATACTGACTGCTGGGACCTCCTTAAAGTTATATAAGGCTTCAGTGATTCTCTCAACCTTTGAGACAATGACAGCCTGCTAAATGGAATGGACCAACATGTAATGTGAAAATGTGAAAGTATTCCAGCTCACTGGCTCAATATCTCTAGTCAGGTTTTTTTTCTACTTTATTTGCCAACAGACTAAGTGTTCCAGTCCCCAAGAAGTCAGCTCCATCTGACCTGGCCAACTACAGACCAGTAACTCTGACCTCACGTGTAATGAAGGTCCTGCAGCGACTGGTGTTAACCAAGCTGAGGTGACAGGTGACATTTTTAGACCCTCTGACCCTCTTATCAGCCCCATATGGGTGTTGATGATGCTGTCATCCAATTACTGCAAAGAGCTCGTATGCACCTGAATGGTGGAGGAAGCACTGTGAGGATCACAGTCTTTGATTTCTCCAGTGCTTTTAATACCATCCAGCATCTGCTACTAGGTGAGAAGCAGCAGGTGGTGGGTGTCAGCAGCTCAGCGATTTCATGATAGAGGTGGACTGATATATCGGCCAGCCAATATATTGATTTTTTTTTTCAATATCAGCCATCTGCCTTAAGTTTTTTCTAAAGCCGGATTTGATCAGTAGTAAAAATGTTTTAAGATATTTGATCAAGCACCTGTGTGAGCAGCACTTGAAGTTCAATAAATGTTAAAAAGAGTATTATGTGTATGTGTTTTAATATCATTTATATTGCTGCATAAAAATCTTAATTGTCTGAGTGTTTCAATTGTATTTTACAGTCAATGTGGTTTAAAAACAAAACAAAAAAATCTGACCTAAATATCAGCCTCAACAATTGGCTGTAGGTATCAGTCATCGGCAGACCAAACTCTTGACCCAAAAAAATCTTCAGCCTTAGACAAATCCCAGATCGGTCGACCTCTACTCCTGGATTACTGGCTACCTGAAAGGCAGGCCACAGTTTGTCCATCTGGGCATATGTATAGTGTGTTTGCTCTTTTGTTATGTTTTTTTTCCATTCTTGTATTCTATTTTTACTGTTTGTCATGCTGCACTGCAATTTCTCAATTTGGGATTAACAAATTATATCTATCTATGGAAAACACAGAGGGTAATATTGAATAATAATATAAATAATGCATTTTAAAAAAGGGTAGTGTGCAATAAAACAAACATTTTTTGAAATTCTTTAGTCGACTTGTTCCTGTTACATGAAAATAAGTGGCTGCAGTGACAGCCCACGATATGTACTTCAATAAATACTTTTAAAAGCATACAGTTCAGTTCAGATATGCACCAGTCACTCAGCACAGTGCAAACAACAAACTACTTTAATTGCATAATAACTGCCACAAGTGCAGCATTTGTAAAGGTCAAATCCATAATAAAGTAGGACAAGTGTGGCATTTTGGTATGTGAGAGGTATCTGTCGGGTGCACTCAAACGCACCTTTGTCTTTTACATGGTGCTGACAATGATTCAAATGTCACGTTACCCTGTCCTCATCAGGATGCAGATTTGCACAATAAATATTTGTCATCCGCTCTGAAGCAGAGTCTATTCACATCTACTTCCCATCCTGCATGAATTAAAAAGCATTAATCTTACACAAAAATAGACTGGATTTTTCTTTTCATGAATCCTTATTGGTTTGCAACCTTTACAAAAATAAATTATGGAAACTACTGTTAGTTGGAAGCCAAACAAGTTTAACCATGATCCTTTAACTTAATTTACTTTTACTTCATACTCCAAAAGATGATACCAACAAAACCCACTATCATTATTATTAGGTCATTTCATACATTCTGGTGTAAAATACAATTATATGTAAGCTCTGTTAAGCACTTTAACCTTTCTCTCCACAAGTTACTACTCTTATCTTGTGTAAATGTAGGTGTACACTGCTTAGATGACTGCAATACATATATGCATGTTTGTCAATACAGAAGGAAAACTTATGAAATTGCTATAATTTTAGAGTATTAACTACAGCTGCAAAATGGCCCAGTGCATTAGCAGTAAAAGCAACAGGTAAGAGCGATCTTTAGCACCCCTGTGTGGGTTGTGAGTAGACTGCAGAAAATTACGTAACAGTAGAGCAAATCTCTGGGAAAAGCATTACTGATAAGCTTCTCTGACTTGACATACTGACTTTAACTTTTAGAAGCAGACCTTGCCCTCATATTTCCCCATACAGTGGCAATGCATACGTGACAATGTGACTATTCACTGCATGATGCCACTATAAGCCAATAAGAAAAAGGAATAAATGATGCAGTCACAGCATTATCAACTACAGCAAAATTAATTCAGCCTTTAAGTACAGTGTGTGTTTCACTGGTACAAGGCAGGAGAGAGACAGACAAGTGCAGAAATACTGCAAAATACAACATAACGAATCAGTGTCATTCAGCCAACAGGAAGCGCAGTCAAATAGAAACAATTACTGAGTTCTGACAGATCGAAAAGAAGCAAAAGCCCAGTTTTGTCATCTGTTAATATGACTTGCACTCAGGCAAAGTGCAGTTTAAATAAAGAACCAGCATTTTCTGAGTCTGAACACTAGAGGGCAGCCAATCACAACTTTACAGCCATGTGGTCCCCATGCAGGGTCCTTACCAGCATTGACTATTGCATCCACCTCCAGCACGGTGATATCTCCTTTGTAAAGAGACACCTTATCACTCAGCCCTCCTCCACCTGTCACCTCCTTTCCTTCTTCTTTGTCATTGTCTGAAATAAAAACAACAGTGTCAGCTTATTCCGACTGAACTCAAACTGGCAAAAAATACAGTATGTTTTGAAAAAGCAATCATATTATTCATCTCTTTGAAGGGATACAGAGAAAGTATTATATAGATGGGTTTCACATGTAATTCAAAAAACAATATCTTCAGACTGAGCGCTTTATTGCTACATAGCTGTACTCTGCAGAATTTTTTTTTTCATTTAGCATTAAAATAATGAAAAATATGTATGTATATATAATATTACAATGCACTTACTGCACTTTCATTTGTCCCAAGAGTTTTCACACAAATAGCCTAATATAATTCTGAATTTGTATAATTTCAAGTAACCATTTGGGCATTATTTTTATAAAGAGCCAAATCATAACCGTGTTCTATAGTGAGCTATAAATGTATTTAAGTACAGTGGCTTAACAACTGGACCTGTGTAGTCAGTCTTTTTATATACTTTACCAAAAACTTTTTACAGCTATAGTAAAAATTGATACAGTCTCTGCTAAGTCTTCCTGTGCTGCATTTGAGACGTAAGCCTAACACTCATAACCGTTCAATTTAATACTTTTCAAACATCACCAGACTCTCCTATACAAGTTGATTTAGGTATTATTAGCAATAGGCAAAGTACCACAACCATAAACAGAGGTTTAAAGCACTTGTTAGCCTTTTTTTGTGTACATTATTTGAATAGCTCAACCTCTACCGTAACTGAACTACAGTGGTCACGATCTTACAATTTATTAGAATTCTTAATTTAGTTGTACAAGAAAAATTTAATCCATATTAATGATTGATGACTGTACTGAAGTGTTGAGTGAATCGCTGAATTTATCCCTGAAAACACAATACACTCCACATGACATCTTTGAAATTCATTGCTGATATTATGTACAGACTTGTAGCGATTCTTAGTCATATGTTTATAAGTGGACAATGCTGACCCATCATACTCTTCAGTTTTTTTACTCTGCATTTTTTCATGTGTAAGTGGGAAAATATAGAAAACACCTTTCATGCACGTAAACATGATACGATCTATGTATTTTTACACAGTTAAAAGTGGAGCTAATAGTACAAGATTGCATGCAAGTTGTAATACAGATATCTTATGAAACTGCTATGTGTGCGCAAAGACATGCAAGCAATATCTATGCTCCTCGAAAAGGAAATTGTCCAAGTGTGCCTGTGCAACAATGTCTCAATTCATCAACTGTATCCAAGTCACAAAACATTACTCATCTTACTTTTATTTTCCTCTCTCCAGGTTGGAATCTTGTCCAGAGATATGAAATCTTGACGACGATACTCCTTGCGTCTTTCTTCTCGATCTAGACGGAGCAGTCTCTCTGTGGACGACAGTAAAATTGGTTTTTGAGCATATATAACTGGTGCCATTAAAAAGGAAATAAAGGAGAGGAGACAGTGTTTAAAAATGACACAGACGAGTAGTGTGATGCTTCTCCAGTGGAAGCAGCTTAACGTTTCATACCTACTTCCATCAGTTAATGTGTTTTTTCCCAACATAATATCACATTGTAATCTCTACCATTCTCCTTAAATTACAACATCAACAAACATAACAGTATTTGTCCCAGTCGAGATTGGTCACTGACTAAACTCTTGGCAAAACTGGCACTTATCATCAATCATCCACTGCCTCATCTTTCCCTGTCTCTCTAAATTTAGGCATTACAATTCTCTTTTGGCTGCAAGACGAGCATTGAAAGAACCGACAGAGCTGGTGGGGGATTCTGACTCTTACTGCAGCACATTTCTGCAGAGTAGCTGCTTGCTTTCCAAGGCATTTGGGCAGGAGTACTGAATCTGAATAGAGGACAAGCCCATGAACTAACTACATAAGTGGTTCTAAAGCACAGAGAGACACAAAACACTGAAGGATTTCAGTCTAACTAGACACCTGAACACCAGTTGATTTCATCCATCGCTCCGTCCCTCTGGAATGAAAAAGTGCATGTGCTTTGTGTCCTGGTGGCTCTTAATGAGAACTACTGCACTGTGTCCCTATGTTGCCTCAGGGTTCAATACACTCAATTATTCACCCTACCATACTCCTGCTCGGTACTACAAAATCCTTGCACATTTTGAATACAGTGTTTACAACTCTGCATACAATACTAAAACTGTCTTTGTAAAGTAACTTCATAGGAAACATGACAACATGACACAATAACACACCCAAACATAACTGGACTACATCACACAGCTGCTGCTTAACCTGTGTATTGTTGAATCACTATTTTCCACACAGCTTAAGTCCCCTTGTACATCTACCTGCAAAAGAGCTTAAATTTGCCTCTGTATCTGCAGACAGTTGTAGGTTGTTCTCCTAAACAAGCTTCATCCTAATTATGTGTCTCTCAAGTCTTAGCCAGGCAAATATCCCCATTGTGCCTATACTGTGGACTTTGGTCAATTAAACCTCTTCTGTGTGTAAAAGTTTAAATAAACTGGATGCGATACGGGACCACAAAAGAAACACAACAATACTGAAATCTGGGGTTTGAGGAATAGCTTATACTTTGTAGAAACTCAGTAGAGTAAGTTACAGGATTTGCCTCTTTACATGCATGAAAGTCTAAAATATTGAGGCAGTCGGGACAATTTTATATAGCTTCCTCAGGTCATGTTCCGCAATATCCCATAGTAGTTCAGGATTACATTAAAGGTTTTTCTGTAGTGGGGATATCCTTTGCTATTCCTTATTCTCCCTCCCTTTTGCTTGCTCCTGTCATTCCCAGGGCTGCTTTTATTCTACATGGATGAATAAAAAGGCAGTTTTCAGGCTGAACACAGTAAAGCTCTCTTGACTTTACGAAAGCAGTTTGTCACTCCCCTGAACTTTTAGTCGCTGAAGAATTCCAAAGCTTAGCTTAGTTGCTATGAGAACAGGATAGGCTCAAATCTCCTCTTTTTTTCATGAGTGTCTGCAGACAAGTTATTGAAGCAGCCATATTACTAATGGTTAAGTCCCATATTATGTTCCTTTGTTACTTAACTTTTCAGAGGGAAGGTTAATCAATCATTGTTGCAGAAATTCCATACTGAAACGGTAATTTTAACACCAAAAAAGACATGAGTGCTTGTCACATCCCCTTTTACGTACTCTCTTGTAGATATTCCTGTCTCTTCACTATTGATTTTGTTTATCTTAATAAAGTTATTTACCTGAATCATGGTTAAAATGTGCATGTCTGGCTTATTTGATACTTAGCCCATTTTGCCTGTGAGTTAGCATTGCTGATGCCAACATGGCTTATAAATGTTTATCTTTGCTCTTAAAACATTTGGCGACATGTCCAGGGTGTACCCCACCTTCACCTACAGGCCCCAGCTCCCCAGTGACCTTCAGAAGGAGTAAGTGTAAGTTCAGAGGATGGATGGATGGATGGATGGATGGATGGATGGATGGATGGATGGATGGATGGATGGATGGATGGATGG
>JAPTYQ010000029.1:27219534-27233805 GCA_029814465.1 Ostorhinchus cyanosoma
ATATATAAAATAATGGAGAAAAAAACGGATATCAGTGTAAACCTTAGTTTGTGTTGTGAATGTCCAGAACTATTTTTTTTTTAGTTGCTGATTTTTAGTGAAGAATTTCTGACAAGACCCATGTATTAGAAATCAGATTTTTCAGTAATAATGGCAGGGTTTCTCCAGATTTGTGGATATTTATGGTACTGCTTTAAGATGGAATGTGTATTTGTAAGTATTTAACTAAAACAATGAACTTGTGCTTATTTGTGGGCCTCATGGCCATATGAAAGTATTTACAAAATGGCTGAAAGTAACATTAATCAAATCTCACTGATGAGGTCAACATTAAAATCGTAATTCCACGGAGTTTAGAAATGTCAGCAGAGTTTTTTTCTTCGTTTCTTCAACTCCACCTGAGTTTTACAGTAGAAGGGAAAGTCTTGAATCACAATGAACACACAGTTTAAGGCTAAATTTAAAGGCAGGTAGGATGTACACTTAAATTGTAAAAAGTAATTCTAAATTGGGCTAAATCTTGTCAATTAAGGAACTGTATGATCTTTTTGGTCTTAATTATCCTATGATTTTAGAACATACTATAATTTCCTTATTAGTTCTGAGTGACATAGTCAAGTTTAATTTTTTTACTTCTAAGACAATTTATGTTTTCTTAGCACAAAAGTCGAACAAAAGAAAATCAGAAACAGAAATAAAATAATTATTTGCCAAAAATTAGAACTACAGTTATTAGTGGATTGATTAAGCAGTTTAATCAACAATGATGGGTACAAAACCGTTTTATAGACGTTAGTGCCCAGTGATAATTCAGTTATCCTTATTTGAATGTATGTATTGTTTTGTCACATGGAAAATGTAAAGAAAAATAGGCCTACTACAGTGAACATCAGTAACCTTTATTATTATTATTAGAATAACAGCCATATTCAGCATCCATAAACTCTCCTGAAACAGAACCTCTATTCAGTTCAAAACTGTTATAGCCTGTGCTGAGTTATTTTTTAAATATGGATGCTAATTAGAGCTGAGCAGTTAAAACAAATCATGTTGGAATTATTCTGACAGATATTGAGTCATGATTCCCTTATTTCTGGACAATATGATTTGGAGGCTGTGGTATCGCTGTGCACCAGCGATGCTCGATGGTGTGGCAGTTCCTGGCTCTAGTGATTTCAACAGTATTTTAGTTATTTGTTCAGCTCAGCCCTTTCCCTCTTGTGTTTGATAAGTAGTAATTGTTAGATCCCTCTCTCAAATTAACAGCCCTTCAACACTGCCAATAGGTAATTGTCTCCAGATAGTTTTTCTTTGTCAGACGCTTTTTCAAAAAATGTTTTTTTTTAATTGTCAGTAATTCAAATACAGCATATTCCTGTATTACATTTCTAAAGCAAATATTACTTATTTTGTGTGTGTTTTCCCCTATTTTCACACACACACACACACACACACACACACACACACACACACACACACTTTTGTACATGTCATGAACTTGCCAGTTGATTTTAGGACAATAAATTTAGGTCTCCACTTCTGTCTGATAACAGCAGTGAATTGCTCGTATTCAGAACATAGGAGTGTTACGGTGCTGTGTTAAGAGTAGATGCCTGTTTCAACCATAAAGACATTTATATGCATGTTTTTAGTTAGTTTTTTTAGTTTAAACTCGACAAGTTTTTTTTTTCCTGGTTGAAAAAATAGATTTCAAATTTATTTTTACAAATATCTCGTTCCAGTATAAGCTCATTCTTATTTTTATTGCAGAAAAAAAACCACCCATCCCACAAATTAGCAAAGTAAGTGTGACTTAATTTTTGCGAGCTGTTTTAAAGTGCTTTCATGTTGATGTGATACCCCGCATGTTTGTTTTTTCGTTGTTGTTGTTATTTCCAGAGGACGACAGACAAGGAGAGACAGACAGACAGAGAGAGAGAGCCAGGGATGTTGACTTATCCCTCTGACTCACTCCCTCAGATAGTTTGTCCAATGGATGAAGATGCTATTCCCCCAAACCCTTTTTGTAGTGCACCCCCCCACAGTGAACCTCCACCACCCGTCCTCCCCTTTTCCTCCGTCACTCCCAGGTATAGTTCTCCTCGCACCTTTTTTGGTTACTTTTGCTTTTGGTATATTTTCCCCTCCTTGTTTCTGACCCTTTTTTCGATTCACAGATGACAAAGCTTTTGGAATATGTTTGATTTCCTACATTTTTCCTATGGTTTAATAAATCTCTGCAGGTATCCATTTCATTCACTCATCTGTCAAACATCTTCAAAATGCTGACATCCTGGCGCGGGTCCTGCGATATATTACAAAATATTGTGCTTGCCAGAAGAAACGATTAGGGCCAGCCATTTCAATCCAAATGTAGAAATCCTGTGACATTTATTGTGAAATAACTCAGTTAAAGAATGTAGATGTTGACACTAGCAGTCATTTTTATCGCTTACTGAATCTGCCAAATATTTGGCAAAAATAAGGGAATTTCCCACTACCCAGTATGGTTCTAAATAAACTGCAGGTTTATTTTACACTCAAGGCATTTTTAATTTGCTTTTAGAAATGACAAGAAAAGGCTTAGATGTTAACATGGCACAGCCTTTGAAAATGAGGACTGAAAAAGGAAACTGTGAAACAGTAACCAAAAAGAGTTGCAGGTTTTCTTTTTCCTTTCACTGACTCATCGATTACTTGTTGCAGCTCCAGTTGGCAGCCACACCTCGGCTGGAAACTGGTTCTGTAAATACATAGGGAATTAAATCGGCTCATTAGGCTTGACTGAACCTTGTGAATTAAATATTGACAAGTAATTAGAAAGTAAATGTGTACTTTTAAAATGTGGTTTACCAATGCTGGTTGCTCTCTGTTAAATAAGTAGTAGAAAAACAAAGAAAACCACAGATTATTGGTTGCATTATGGATTATCAGAAAGAGAAAACAATGAATAGTCTGAAAGGTAATGTAATATTTCCAACAAGCTCTAAATAAATTTAGAAAAACCCAAAACATTAAGATTCATCAAAGACGGAGAAATCAAAAGCTAAATCACCGCAGTTAAAGTAATAAAAATGCGACCTACATCAAAACAAGGACAGCTAATGTAATAATGTAATTTTAATTTAGAATTCTTTTTACCTTGTTCCAGAGTAAAAGCCCTAACGTGACTCCTATAAGCCTCTTTCATATTTAACAGCTTGATGTGCAACAGAAGGCCGGTCTGAGCCTCTACAAAAGGAACGTCTGCTTACATTATCTGCTTCGTGTTCTCTAAATCTGCTCACGTTTTTTCAATATTCACAGCCGCGTTAATGATGGAATATCGGGCAACAGGAGGAGCGATCGCATACAAGGGATTCGAAGTCAGACTCCGAAAAAGCAGAGCAACACAGACAGCAGAGCAGCTCAGAAACCGTCCAGACAGACTCAGTCCCCCCACAAGAGACCAAGAGACACCATGGTATGACTTCAGCCTAAAAAAACCAAAAACAAGTCCGTCTTCATTTCTGTCGAGAATTCAAACCAGTCACTGCTCATGCGTCTGTGCTTTTGTAGGTCCAAGTGTCCCAATCCAAGCAGCCCAGAGTCGAACGCACACATGGGCCGGAGGAACGAAACGAGGTCAGATTTATCTTCCCAGCAATATGTCTCTGTCTGTTGATCTCTGTTTTTTTCCTGATCTCTTTGCGACTGCTTGGCCTTGCTGGTATTTCAGCTGTAGTAAAGCCATCTAATCGGTCGACGCAGCATCTGTACCGTAGAACCATGTATGCCAACACTGGAGACCTGTACAGTGAATGGAGTGTCAGGGTTAATTGAGTGATCTAATCCTCCTTCACGGTCTGCTGCTTCGGACACAGACAATCACCAGAGTGTCTTAATTTGACCCACTAACACGCAGGCGACAGATATTACAGAACGCCGCGGAGCTTCAATGCATCAATTACACTCATTCAGTCTAATTGCAGCAGTCAGTGATCATGTGCTACTGTTACTCTGTTAAACGAGAACAAAACGTTTTCTAGTTTTTGTTGTGTTTTTGTCATATTTTCTAAATGGAAAGTTACATTCAACTTTTCTGAGCATTTAAAAGTGTTTTTCTGTTCAGCAGTTGCAGCTAGAGCTGACAGGAAGTGTTAGATTTTTATTTTGTGTATTTATTTTGCAGGATGGACTCGATTTCAGTGTTGCATCAGAGTACCATAAGAAGTAAGTCTGAGCTCTTATTTTCTTAGATTCTGCTGCTTGTTTTTGTTAGTGGGAGAAGATGCTCAGCGTAGCGTTTCATCATTTCATTGTTTTGTTTTGTGCTCCCTTCTGCCTCTCAACACTGTGCTTAGTTTTATAACGTCTCCTTTTTACACAATCTTTAACAGTTTTAGTGAAATACAACATCTTTCTTTTATATTTCATAAATCACAAGTTAATCATTCAAGAATCAGTGTCTATAAATCCTGTTTCCCAACCTTTTTGAGCTGCGCCACATATATTACATTTAAAAAATCAAATGGCAAACCACCAAATTAAAATGTTACAAAAATACAAAAAGTACATGTAAACCCCCGCAAAGGGAATCAGGAGACTGTTGTTGAAGAGTGGTTCGTTGGTGCGTGCAGTCATATGTATCTACTATATCACGCGGTTCGCTTACAGAACCGATCAGGTGAAATTGGATAATATTCCACGGGACTCCTGATGATTTCTCACAGCACACCGGTTGGGAAGCACTGCTCTAAACTTTATCATTTACATTCATTCAACATAATCCAAACTGTTAAAGTATTTAAATCAGTTAAGTGAATCAACTTAATCACAGTATTAGTAATTGTTAGGCTCTGTTTTTGCTCTGAACAGCATATTCCCTCTTTATTGCCTGTTCTACCGAGGTGCCCTGCACCTCCACTCCACTTGATCTGTATCTACTGAATCTGTATTACAGTCGCGTGTGTGAGCAACCAGCGTAGAATTGGTTTAAGTAGATTTCCATATGATTTGCAATAACAATCCAGTGGAGAGTGAAGATCTGCATATCATATATCTTGGCAGGGAACTAGAGTGTGTTGCAAGTTATACCTTTTGCACAAACATTTTAAGTTTGTTGTTCAGTAGTTTTATATATTCTGCTGTGAATTTAGTGGTGTTTTTTTTTTGCATTGTGCAAATTGAATATGTGTCATGTGATTATAATAGTAGATATGCTGATTGTTGCCTCCTTGCAATTTATGATGAACTTGCTTACCTGCGTAAATCTTTACCACACAACTAGGGTATTAAGATACTAAGGAGCTTAAGTAGCTTAGAGTAGTAGTAGGAGTTTGTGTGGATGTGCCTGAAATATCCTCTTTATTTACATTCACCGTTTACACTGTTATGAATAGTTCTTGTTCACATCCTAGGCTAACAGAGTAGTTAAGATCATGATATTAGTGGGGAAATGGTGCACTGAAGTATAAAATTGTAGAGTTTCTCATTTCTGTTATTATTTTTTTACAGGAAAAAACCACAGAATGCCCCACTGGAGGAACCAACTATCTCTGCTGAAACAAATGTAGTGGAGGAGTTTGCTGAAAGTACTTCTGACATGAGGACTTGCATAGGATTGGCTGTGGGACATGCTGTTGAAAGTACATCTAAACCCAAGGGATGGGTGATTGGCCCGTTGTTTCAGTCATTCAAGTCAAAGATGGCCAGTTTTACAGAGATTGTCATGAGTCCTGTTAAACTCTTCAAAGCTAATAGTCCTCCCTCATCTCTGGACTATTCACACAACGTCACTGAGTACGAACCACACGCTGGCGGAGAGTTTCGTGTTGAGAACCCGGAACAAAGCGATATGTCGGGATTGGGGCACAGCGATGATGATTATCAGGATGCTAAAACACATCAGTCAAGCCTCAGTGATGTAGAGAGTAACAACAAAACTGTTGTTCCTAAACATTCCCGAAGGTTAGAGATGAACATGAACAGCTGTGATCAGGTGGATGAATTTGCTGTAACTTATAATGAAAAAAGCTCATGTGATACTGTGCCTTTGCAATCCAGCCTTGTTTCAAAGGAAACCTCACAATCTGATACTGCATCTTCCTCACTGTCAAGGCCTCCCATCTGTCAAAGTGCCTCACATGCATCCAAGTTGAAAGTGTCAGGCGTTGGTGAGGACCAGAAAGGCAATCCGGCTACTCGGTCAAAACCACTGCCCAGAAAACACCCGGGAAAAAGGTGTGAATTAAATAAGACTCCTGCGTCTGCTGTCAGATTTGACAGGCTTCCTCAGACGAACTCAGTCAAAGCCAATTCAGCTGTAACTGGCAACAGCCATCACAGTCCGCCAGACACAGACCGATTACAGCATCCTGACGACAGCTGCATCGGTCCAACCTGGAAGTCCAGTTTGGACTTTCAGCCAAACACTGAGACTCCTTCAGCGACTGGTCTTAGGAGACCGAAGAGAGGGCTAAATCTAAACTGTCACTCCAAAGAGTTGACAAAGAGGAAAAGAGTGACTGTGGATTCAGAGGAGACAAAAAAACAGGACTTGACAACTCTGGACTCGGATAGCAGCATATTAAAAAGGCCAAAATCACAAAGAAAGGATACAGCCTCGTTAAATACCACTGTAGAGGGTGAAGAGACACTAAAAACTGGTAGGAAGACTGGTTTAACAAGGGCTAGTAGAAAATGCAAAGGTGGACAAGAAATGCTTGTAAAGTTACATGAAGTGTTACACAAACAGGCTGAAGGTAAACCTGATACTGGGCTGGATTGTTCAGATAAAAGCACTGATGATGTAGATAACAAGCAGAAGGGCAGGAGTGTAAAGGCTAAACCCAGCAGCTCTTCCAAAAGGCCCAAGAAAAGAACCGGCGCTGGTAAAGTGAACGCAAGCACCGATAACGGAATGGATCTAGAAACCACTATGGCAATCACTTCTACCAGCCAAACCCAGCAGGAGCCCCTGACACAAGTCTTTCTTCATCCCTCTGATGTAAAGCAGCTAAAGTACAAAAGCAAAGCAACACTTAAACGGAAAGCAAAAACCCAGAGTCCTGCTACAGAATTAGACATTACGGTTTCTACCTCATCAGTACTCTCAGAGACTTTAGGAGATTCGTCCACAAATTCAAACTCTTCTCCCCAGATGGAAAGAGAGGAGAGCGTTAAACCAGGACCGAAGACCAAGCTGTCCAAAAGACCCAAAAAAGAGTCTAAAGGTCCTGTTAAAGGTTCTCAGTCAGCTGAGACAAAGCAGTGTGTCAGTAAAGTGACGACCAAAGACAGTCAGGCTGAAGATGGCAGAGGTAAAAACTCAGTGGAGCCTGTTTATTTTGAAATGACGCCGTCTGAAATTAACGGTCAACCTGAACCGAACTGTCACCAACAAATAAATGGGACAGAAAAGTTTGCTAGTTGTCACACAGAGATGTTAAACTTTGAAACCAACCACCATAGCAGCGTCGCCGTCTCCAGGAAAAGGTCGAGCACGAGGAGGGTGAGGAGAACGGATCCCCAGAGGAGACGGTGCCGGGTTCTGCACAGCTGGACCCATAACACCGACAATGTGAAGAACTCCGTCACCATGGAGGATGCAGATCTGGCTTCAGCAGCGACAGACTCCTCCGGAAAAAACTTTTCAAATCGCTTGTTGCGCAGCTACTCCTGTCCAGAAATCCCCTCTCTCCGTCTCCATGACACGGCGTGGATTATGCATTCACCTCAGCCCAGCAGGATCCACACGACGCACCAGCACCAGTCCACTCACAGTTCCTCCGTCGCTCATTTTCACAAATCGTCGCGGCGTGCTCGTCGACACACCGTCTGTAGTGTGGAGGTGGAGAGAGAGATCGCCCCTCTGTGCCTTCGTAAGGAGGTCTATCCGTCCAGGAGATCCGCCTCGTACGACGGCGGCTCTCAGCACCTGTCCCCGAGTCTCGCGCTGTCTCCCAGCTCTTCCCTCACCGCTCTGGCATCTTGTTTCCTCTCAAGCCCCTTGGCTTTCCTCTCTAAGAAATCTGACAGCAGAGGAGTTGTTAGCAGCCCACTCACATCCAGTCATGTTTCCTCTCCCACCTCCTCTTCCTTTGCGTCCCCGCTGAGCTCTGCGGCACGCCACCTTCCAGGATTTCATCCAAGAACCGACGCCTCTGGAGCATCCTCAGACTCTAGTATCAGGTAAGATGCTAATTAAAAACCTGTGAATGTTTGCAGGTACTTGTGCTGCATTCCAGAGTGAAGGGAGGTAGAAAATATCTCACTTGGTGGTAACTACATCCCACCTCAAAGTGTTCCAGGTGATCCATGTTGAACATAAACAACAAATATGGAGATCGCAGATCTAACCCCCTATTTGCTTTGTTACTGAAGAGGCATTTGGACTGTGACAGTCCAGTGTTCTCATATACGCAAATGAGATGGAAGAGGCGTCATGACAGATGAGCTAATTATACATTATCAAGTTTTTTTTTTTTCATTGCAAACTTGCACACTGCGCTGCCATTGTTGTGTCAACGTCATGTTGTAGTTCACAGTGAGGTCAGGATACTTAAATCCCCAAATTTGGATTTCAGGCAACAAAACGCTATCAATACAATTTTGAAAGGTCTTAAAAATAGATTGGATTATGAAATTAAGATTGTTTTTCATGGGTCGTTTTCTAATAATAATAAATAAAAATGGTTTTCCTTACTTTCATCTTATTGGTAAGTGTAAAAACAGTGCCTTTAGTAACTATCTCATATCTAGTAACCTAATAACAAATTTTGCAATCTATTTAATAAATGCCCTGAATTAAAGCTTCAATCACACCTTGATTGTTTCATTTCACATTCAGTGTGATGTGTTACAGAGGAAAAATGACAGATTTTGTGTCACTGTCCAGATACATGTGGACGGACTGTTGAAGTGTTTAAAATTTCAGTTAGAAACAAAAGTGTGTGCATTTATCAGACTAAAGGTCAAAGGACAAGACAAATGGGTATGTAGCATGTGTATGTGTGAATCTATACAGTAAATGTAAGAATACAGTGCAAATTAAACCTATTTGAATGTAACCTGGATCTATTAGAATTTGATCTGTTTGAACCAGAGTGAACAGAGGGATTGTGTCGAGCATTAAAGCATAACAGGACCTACAACAAGTACATGTGTTATTACTGAGGCCAGTTCTCTGACAGTTCAGTGTTTTTTTCACTCGGTCTAACTGAGTGTGATCTGTGTGACTGCAGTGAACGAGTCACAGCACGATATGAACTCCGTCTTATCTGTTGCGACTTCTCAGTGGTTCTGAAACCTGTCGTATCAACGCCTGGAGCTTAAAGTTGATCATCCTAACATTTAGCACAGCAGCATTAATGCTACAGCCTGGGATGAAATGCTGTCTGAGGGACGGCCGTTTGTACCGAGCATCTGAAACTGGAACTTGTACTGAATCCCTTCGTAACAACAGGGCTCCTGATGATGTCAGTGATCTGTGCTGATATCAGTTGTTGTTGTTGTTGCTGATATGAGTTGTCGGCGTTGTTGCAGTGGAAATCCTTTGGACTGTGAGATTGAGAGACGACCACAGAGTGAAGAAGAGGAGGAGGACGATGGAGAGGACACAAGCTCCTCCAGCCAGGAGTTTGAAGACGGCGGTTTGAGAGAAGAAAAAGCACTGTCCGACTCTGAAATCAAGGTATTATTACTTCACTTTACAGTAACATCACTGTCATAGTTTGTTGTTGTACATTGAATTTTTTTTTTAAAACTTTATACCTGCTTACCATTTAGGGAGACTTATACACAAAACTTTCATTCTAATTTAATGATATAAGATTATTGATCGATAATTAGAGGCCTGAATGTGTATTACTTGTAGGACTTATATTTAACAGGGACTAATTATAAAAAAAATTACTCCTGGATTTTCCCTATTCACTAAGAAGTCAGAGCTTTTCTTGCTTATATGTGTAAATGATAAAATGACACAATGTTGTTCAAATTGCACTTAGTTTTCTTAAGAAATTTCAGTTTGTTTATGTTATTTGTATAGTTTTAAAGGAGAGTTGGTAGATGTAAACATTTTCATCGCATAATTTGACATTTTTTGCTCTAAAACATAGAGGAAAGTTTGCAGTTGACATCATTATTCCACTTCAGATCAAATTTAACTTAATGTTACTCCTGAACTAAAAAGGCTTCGACACCCCCGCTCTAGGGGCAGCAGAAGAAACACAAACGCATGTTGTTTAATTGTACATTGAAGTGCTTTGTTTTCAGGTTCCTTTCTAGGCCATAGTCATAAACAGTTTCCTGACGTAGAGCAACTAATTTTAGTCAACTGCTTTTGTGCACATTTCTGATTTTCTCCTTTATTTCAGATTCAGGTGGTCGATTTCCTAATTTAATTTTGTATAAAATAATATACTATAACAGTTGACTTCTAAATGATACGAGAGTCAATGATCTTGAACTGATTTCTGTCTTACGGTCTTTTCATCATTACAGGTGGTGAAAAAGGATGAGGAGCGAGGGAAGGTGTCATCCATAAGAATTCGAAAAACTTTACCCAAACCTCAGAACAACCTCACACCCATGGGTTTACCCAAACCCATCAGGTATGTACTGGCATACACCTGCAGATCCACTGCTCAATACCTTTAAAAGGATGGAAAACAGAATAAACAACTGCCAATGGTTCACTCATTGGTTTTTTATAATGTGATACTGATTTACTCTGGTGTTTATCCACTTTTTTCTTTAAGACGGGTAGTTTTCTCTAAATCTAGGTGCTTGTTTCCCTGTTTGTATTGAATTTCATATTCCATGTACAATAGAACTCACAAAACGGTGAAGTTCCACCTGATTGTTTACATGTCAACAAGTCCAAACCTTTTTCATTTGTTTTTGAAGGTTATTCTGTCCTTTTTAAGATGTAACTGTTGTTGGTTATGAACCTTTAAGTAAAAAGCATCAGTGTTGATAAAGTATAAAATATCACAGTATCTGTTCAATAGAATCAGTATAAAACAGTGCAGGAGCGTCGGATACTAAAGCAGGAGTCCCTCAGTTAAAATAGGACGTTTCCTTTGGTTCACACTGACCTGCCTTTCACTGGGAACTGATGAAACTGTCAATATGTGTCTGTTGTCTATTGAACACTTTCTGATCAATATCCAAACTGACTACATGTGTGTGTTTTTCCTTTGTCACACCACAGGGTGAAAAAGAAGGAGTTCAGTTTGGAAGAAATTTATACTAATAAGAATTTCAGCAAACCCCCGGAAAGGTAAGCTCACCTTTTCTGTCCGTTTACATGTACACACACACACACACACACACACACACACACACACACACACACTGAAGTGCACACAGTGGATTTGTCACCATAAACACATTTATAGCACATTTTCAAGTTTTGCAGCCAAAAATATGTTTATAAATCCCAAAATTGCATAGTGCATTATGGAGAATAAGGCAAAAATAAATAGAATGCATTTTGATGAAACTTGAGACATTGAATTCCTTCTTGTTTCAGTCTGATATGATGCAGGAAAGTGCTTCAAATTCACAGTTCAATAAAAATGGTGCTTTTGACTGATGCATCAGTACATTCCATCAGCGCTGTACAGACGTTACCGATGAGTCTGTAAAGATGGAAAACAGTTAAAGTCTCAGAGCCACTGGTTTCACACAGACATACAGTTTTCAGTTACTACCTTTGGTTGGTGTAAGTCAGGACGAGGACCACACGGTTTCCTCAGTGTTTTTAGTCCATCTTTGATCATTCCTTAACCACACATCAGTAGCATTTGTTCCTTGTCTTTCAGTCGACTGGAGACCATATTCGAGGTGCCGCTGAGCCGACGGAACGGTTCCGAGTCTTGGTTTGGTCAGCGGCGCGTCAAGAGGTTTATGGAGTTCCTGGAGGTCGGTGAGGTCAGAAAGCCAAAGAAACCACTCGTCGGTGTCGGGAAAGCGGGAAATTCAACGTCCAGGACGAGACGAGGCGTGTCCCCTAAAGACGAGCCGTCCCTCAGTGTGCAGGATGTGGACTCGCTTCTCTGTTCCAAACTGGACCAGCTGAACCTATGGCTGATCCACGATCAGACCGAGAGCTGACGGACTGAAGGACACTGTCATGCATCCGACTGTACATAGTAATTAATCCTACAGACGTTTTCTAGTGTTCTAACATCGCACACGAGTCTCTTTTTTTTTTTTTAATCATTAAATATATGTTTAATTACTGGATTCTGTAGCGTTTGTATCCTGCAGGTTGAAGAACACATCACAGCACCATAAATGCCATCAGTTAGACAGTTGGGCTCATAAGTTTACATACTCCAGCAGAATTTGTGATTTTTTTGTCCATTTTTCCACAGAATATGAATGATGATACAAAAACTTTTCTTTCATTTGTGGTTAGTGGTTTGATGAATCCATTTATCATCGAACAAATGTGTTTGCTCTTTTTAAATCTTACAAGAGAAACTATCCAAATGACCTTGATCATAAGTTTACATACCCTCGTTCTTCCTCCTCTGTATTGGCCCCGCCCCTTTGACATCAGTGACAGATGTTAGTCTTTTGTGGTCGTTGGTTGTGGATCAGACTCTTTCTTTTCTCCCATTCTTCTTGGTCAAACCCCTTCAGTTCCTTCAGATTTGGGCTTTTCTTCCTGAACTGCATGTTTGACTCCTCCCCAAAGTGGATCCATGATCCTGAGCTCAGCAGACTCACATGGACACGCCCTCACCTTCCCTTTTTTCTGCTGTTCCACTGACAGCTGGACTTTCCTTATGTTTTGGGTCATTGTCATGTTGGAACATTCAAGACCGTTCCATGTTCATTCAGTCAGGGTATGTAAACTTATGAGCCCAACTGTATTATGGCACAGTATTATTCATGACTTTTTTACGCATTACCGCAAAACTCAACCGTCCATATTTGCATAAGTGAATAATCATCAGCGTCCTTTATTTAAACACCTATATATTCTCACTGAATGTTTTTTTTTCTCCAGTTCTGTAAACTCGTATAACCACTGAGACGGTGCCGTTTTGTTACAGTGACTTACTGATTCTCTTTCGAAATGATAATGCAGAATTTGTCTGGTTTCTGCTGTTTCTCATTTGAAAGGAAGGAAGTGTATTATATATGTATAAGTAGTACTTTGCAGCTTCGTTGTAAGTTATTTTGTAAAGGCAGCTATTTTTAATAAATGCTGAAAGAACTGTTAAACACGCCGGTGAGAGATTAGAGAGAACAACCAAGTATCTGTCCATGAAGTTTCTGTGTAGTTCAGTGTGTCTGCAGGTAGCGTCCACTTTGGAACTCGTCTGATGCAGCTCAGGGCAGACCCTGTTTGTTGTGTTTTGTGGAATTTAATGGTTAAAGAGGTTTTTTTTTCTGTATAAAATGTAACATGTTTTAAAAAAACAAAAGAAAAACAACCCAGAGAGTATTTGGAATCCAGACTCGTGTTCATATTTGTACTCTCTCTGGATTGTTTTGTAGTTTATTATCCACCGTATTATTCTAAAATTTCAAATGCAGCTGTTTGCCAGACTTCCTGTGTATACTTTTGTCATGCCTTTGCCAAATTTGAATGCCTTAACTGTAAGATTCTCTGTTGGTTTTTTTGTAGGCGTGTTTGTAATCGTTGCTGTTTTTAATGAGTGTGTGTCAAGATGCTTCAAGAAAGAGCACAAACCTTTCTGTTTCTCTTTATTATAAAACTGTTTCAGTGTTTGTATAAAAGTACAGCATACTTATGTTCAACATTTATAAAAGTAAAATGGTAACAATGCAATAACGCCAAGAAAAGAACGGCACAAGAGCAGGACGTCCTAATGTGATGAAACTCACTGCCGTAGAACTCGAGTACAGACCCAATCCTTGAGTTTTATGTTCCTACTGTTTTACTTCAGGAGAAGTAGTTGATTATTAAAATTTCATCAATTCTGCAACTATATTATGTGTAATATTCAGATTAAGTAGTTTTCGTTTGACTGAAAACAAGGATTAGGTCTTTACTTGTTTATGACAATTCTAATATATAATGTATACGTGTCGTCTCAAACTATAGTTAATGCTGGATTTTATATGGTTGTTAGATTTGTTAATATGTTGGTAAATAAATATAGTGTATAAATCATGTACAAGCTCCAGTATTTTAATTTCTCGGTGTGAGTGTGTCTGTATACACTGGAAAAAACTAAATCTGACCAAGTGTATTTGTCTCATTTCAGTCCAAATATCTGATCACACTTAAAATCAGACAGAATC
>JAPTYQ010000029.1:27238748-27255842 GCA_029814465.1 Ostorhinchus cyanosoma
TAGAATAGAATAGAATAGAATAGAATAGAATAGAATAGAATAGAACAGCTTTTATTGTCATTGTTCTACTCCAGTCACTACTCCAGTACGACAGAAATAAGAATACAGCTAATATAAAATTACAAAAACTAAAAAATAAGATAAGAAAATACAATATAAATGTGACAATTTTACAAAGTAAAATAAGCAAAGAGGTAAGTAGAATAAAAAATAAAAATGGACATAATATCCATAGATGCAAATTTACAGTATCACAGGGTTCATATGGGTGCTTGAAATCCTTGAAAATGCTTGAATTTCAGTGTTGTGTTTTCAAGGTCTGAAAAGTGTTTGAATTTTAGTTTAAGTGCCTGCAATTATAACTCTGTGGTGTGATGTATTTATTTATTTTTAATACTAATACTAGCGATAATGTGCTGTGCTGGAAAAAATTAAAAAATTACCCTTAAAAGTGCTTGAATTTGACCTGAAAAAATGTGTATGAACCCTGTATTAACAGTATGTATATCTATGAACAATATTAACATATCTATGAATAATATTAATATAATACTATGTATTACAGATAGAAAACAGTATGTACACTAATAAACCAAGTCTATATAAAAAATAGTCCAATTATATTTTGATAAATACTGAATAAATATTGCATTGTTATTGCAGAACAGAAGATTGTTGCATGACGTTATTTTTTATTCTGTTCATTTTGTAATGTAATTCTTCTTTTTTTGTTCAGAGTTTGGGAAAACGGTGCCAATCAGACTTGGGGTGAGGCTGCAGGAGGTTGTACAGAGGTACGACACATTATTACAAATGTGTTAAAAAACGGACACATAATTCACTTTTAACACAGTCTGATGTAAGGGTGCGTTATGGCAAAAATCTGGCGATATGATACAAATCACAATACTAGGATCACAACGCAATATATCTCATGATACTTTTAACAAGGCCATTTTTTTCTGCCTTTTTTTGTTTCATTTTTTTGGGAAAATTATTTCCTGGAAGACACCAGAAATATGCACAAATACTAAACACATTTTTATTTGATCAGAACAGGATCTAATACTATATCACAGCATATTCCTCTGTAAAAACATAAAAGTTCAATTATGTTTTACAGACACTAGAGTTTAAGATCCTGCCCAAATGTTCACGGTCTTTATTAATGTTTATATTCTATTAGTTCATAACTAACATCATAACATTGTTTTTGTACAATCCCAACAAAGGAACCAACATCTGCTAACAATGCTTTTAGGATGCTTCAAATAACCATTATTTAATAAAACAGTGTTAAATAATAATAAATTAAATAAAAACAAAAAAGAACCTCAGCATTATCTGCATTTGCATAAATACCTGAAAGTATCGATACAGTATTTTTTATATTGATACAGTTTTGTGAAATGAAATATCGTGATATATTGCAGAACTGATATTTTCTCACACCCTTTGTCTGATGTCAGTGTTTTCTGTTTTCAGTCCAGAGGACCTGAATATGGCTCTGACCAAAAACAAAATGCCATATCTCCTCGGAGTAAAAAACGGTATGTGACTGTACGTCTCAGTTCTCTGCAGACGACACTGTTTCAGAGTTTTATTGAATTCTGTGGATGTTTTTTTTTTCACTCTCAGGCTGCGTATGTGTTTGTTTGGGACCAGAGGCTTCGGTGAAAGATGAAATCAGAGCCATGTGTCAGGCAGTGAGACTCAGCTGCATGTTGACGTCTAAAGCCTCCAGCGAACGGCAACAAAGTAAGACTCAAACTGTCGCGCTTCAGTGAAATGTTTAACCCACACTCTATTTTAACACCGTTCTTTTTGATTTAAAGGACACTGGGACCTGGTGCACGACAGTCATGAGCTGATGGACAGTAGGTTCGATTCATTTCTAAAAGGTGAGCAAACAGAAAGCTACAAATAATCAGCATAAATGTATGTGTTTTTACTGGAAATAACTACTGTCTTTGTGTTATAATTTAATCGTTTACCAGCGGTGGAAGCAGCAGGATGGGATATAAAACGAACCCTGTTGGACTGGGATGAGTGGAGGGTGGAGTGGAAAAGCAAAATCAACTGAGCTGAATCCATTTGTCACTGTTAATAAAGGCTGATATTTGTAAGTGTTTTTGTATTTGTGTGATTTGATTTGGTTTTATATTCAGACAAAATAAAACAGAATTCTTTAACGTGATCTGACTGTTTTGTTATTGATATAGTTAATCGTAAGAGAAAAAGAATGTCAATAAAAAGAATATCATCAGTTTGAATTAAAGTGCATTGAATTTTCTTTATAAATAGAATCTTCAGGCAAATGTGATTTAGATAAATTATTGAGAAATGGTTTGGCCTCTGTCAGCTTTATTATTGAATTTAAACTTTTTATGTATCTGAATTTGATATTATAATGGTATACACATTTATCGTTGCGACAGTAAAGTTCTAATGACCACACATGCATTTGTCAGTCTGTATTAAAATACAATCTGGATACATATGAAGTATGTACAGCAGTAAAAACTCAAGTTTCAGGGAAAAAAACAGTGTTAGTATTTAGTGTGACCATCCTTTACATTTAACATGCCTTTAAACCTTTAATTCAGACAATATAAGATTCATGGCATTAGTTTTCTGATGCTTTATACCAGGTTTCTTTGAACACATGTTTGTAATTACTTGTGTTGCTTCTTGTTATGGGGTCAGGGGTCACACTGAATATATATATATATATAAAAATAAATAAATGGTGGCTAAAAAGGTGTCTCTGCCTTTTTTCCAGTTTACTTTAGGGGGCGCTAGAAAAACTTTAAGAGCTATTAAACCTCCACGAAGAAGAATAAACAACATCCGGTGAAACGTATTATCAAGTCAGCGAAATTGTGTACAAGAAAAGTTAAAAAATAAGAGTTTAAAATGACTTAACATTAACAAATACTTTTCAAACATAATTAACAAACAGAGTTTGAGAGATGAAAAATAAAAAATATCAATCTAATTTTGAGTTATTCATCAAAATTTTGAATTTTTCTGTTATTTGTTAGTCAAAATATCTGAAACGAATTTCTTATTGTGAAAAGTTCAACCGGATATTACAGTTATTGCTAACCTTTCTTTTTAGACAGAAACAAACCAAAATTGTCGCTAAGTTCTGGGAATTTTGTCCAAATGGGGAGATATAAATGTTCTGCCGATATGTGCGAGAGCTCCAGTGAATCAGATGTGAAGTTTTTTAAGTAAGTGATGGATTTTACAGGCAGTTTATGGATCAAACCCACAGAATAATGTAAATGAATGATCAACAATATGAAGCCTGATGAACTTCATCTGTTTTCCAGGAAACAAAACGGTTAAACACTTTCCTTAAAAATGTATTTATGTATTATCTTAGATGTTCTACATTTGTTCAGAAACTAAGCAAAAAAGTTTTCATTCTAGATCTGTGATTATTTATTATTCTTGTTTCGTAATAAAAACTCCAAATCCTACATGTGAGGACTTCATGTTTTATGTCACATCTGCCAATAAATGTAATATTCTTTGGGTTTTTCACCGCTTATTCCATCTAAATACTGTACCTAACGTTACTGTGTATTTTCTGGCTTTTTATTTATTGTTTTTGATCACAGATTTTTTTTTGCTACTATTAAACCACAAAAAATACTCTTTCATTTTGTCAATATTAGTGTGAAGTAAGAAGACACAAGTGAATAAATGTGGAGGTAAATATACATATCTAAGTACTATTTAATAATTTCCCCCTGTCACTGAAGTAGATGTACATGACAATGTTCTATCTTATAATCTATATTAATGTTAAATAAACTGCAGTCATATCTATTTATGTGTAGCTATAGTGCTGGATATTGTTTATAAATGTTCAATAAAATAACTTGGTATCTATGCAGGTGCCTAAATAATAATAATAGTAATAATCACAGTTCACATAATGGTATGAAAGTTAAGTTTTATTTTTTAATGATCCTGTTTATGGTTTTATTTGTTTTACATTCGAAGAAGGTTTACATATAAAAATAAACCTATTTACTACAATGTTAAGGCATTCGTTAGATGATCATAAAATAAATAATAAAAATAGAACAAAAGCGCAAACACACTATACAAAGTACATTAGAAGAAAATAAAAACAGAACTGGTTAAGAAATCTGGATAACTTAAAAGTAAGGTGCAATAATAAACTGTAGTGTGCAAAGCAAAATGTAATTTTCCAGTCGGACGGAGGTGCATAAATAACAGTAAAGTGCATAATGGAAATAGGTTAATGTTTGGGTTTAAATACTGGGCAGAGGTGAGTTTATTGTACAGAGAAATGGAATGTGGCTGTGAAGATTTCCTGAACCTGTCCGTTCGACAACAGAGAATGTAATTTTGTAATGTGATATTATAGAGAAAAATGTATAAAGGATGTGTTTACTGCATTTACTTTTAAAATACTTTGTTTTTAGGATGAAAACCATTTTATTGTGATATACTGTCAAACATAAAAGCTTGAAGTGACTACACACATAAGAGTGTTTCGATTTGGATTTATTTTAATGAGTTGTGTTCTTTTTCTTTTTTTTTGATAGGTTTCCACTGTGCAACAGTCGAAAACTGAAGAAATGGCTTGCCAACATGAAATGTAAGGACTGGACTCCATCTCGCTTCTCTGTGTTGTGCATTAATCACTTTGAGGAGAAACACATCGACAGGACGGGAAAGTGCGTAACGCTGCGAGAGGATGCAGTTCCCACCGTATTTCAACCTCCTGACAACACCAAGAAAAGGAAGAAGGTCTGACACTGAGCCTCAACCAGTCATTTACAAATAAAACACCAGAGACAGTCGATTAAAAGAAGGCCGTTGTTTAAGAGTAACATCCTAAAGCTGTAACCGGCCCTGAGATGTCATATATTCTTTGATAATCTGATGCCATTTCTGTCCTTTTCTCCTCCCTGCAGGCTTCCACTGATCTAGGAAGTAAAAAGGTGAAGGTGAGAACAAACTAAATAAGTCTAAGAGTCAGTCATATTTTGTGCATTTCTGTAAAATCTGTGGTTCTCAGCTGGTGTGACTTCAGGACCCACTATCACCCCTCAATGACAAACCACAACCAAAAATGATAAAAGTTCAACTTCTCACATTTATTTAATATAAAGATGGTGTGTTTTGAACCTGAGATAATCCAGAATATGAAAAGACAGAAGACAAGTTTAATGATGAACCAAACTGACCAGCAGATGGTGATGATAAATATGGAAATATCCTTTTAACACTAAATTAGGTTCATTTGAAACAAAACTAAAATGTAAACTCAGTTAAAAATTAAAAGTTCATTCAGTCACTTCTTTAAGAATTAAACTCACTGAGGTTTTTGTCCAATGGAGGCAAAATCACATCTGATGGAGTCGACTTCAGACCTGAGCTTCTCCATGATATGAATAATAAGTTTTGGTTCTTCTTTTATTCTGTGAATGTCTGGTGTTAGTTATTATTACAGTGCGTTACTACCACCTACTGTTGGGGAGTGTGAATGGATGGCACTCCGCTCCATGAAAAATAAAGCCCAGGCCAGGTTTCTGAACTGGATCTTTTGGGCCTAATCCACTGAAAACAGGTTTGAGAGCCACCAGCTGAGAATCACTGATCTAGATCATATGGTTTTCTCTGGTCTGTTTTGCATTTTCTGTTCAGATAACTACAGTCACCATATGTTTTCATATGTTTTTATATTCTGGGTTCGTACAGGTGCTTGAAATCCTTGAAAATGCTTGAATTTCAATGTTGTGTTTTCAAGGTCTGAAAAGCGCTTGGATTTTAGTTTAAGTGCTTGCAGTTCTAATTCTGTGATGTGATTGATTTATATCTTTTTAATATTAACTCTGCCAGGTTAGATGCCAAGCCATAGCCACTCACAGAGGGTGAAACATTTTGAAATCTAAACTTAACAGGTGCTCTCAGGTATGTTTTCATCTTAACCTTGGGCTCGGTGCGAGTGTGCTTAAAGAACGCCGAGTGACTTCCCTTTTTTGGGGGGAGATAAAAAACCATGTGTTCTTTAATATCTAAACTTTCTGCTATTATGAAACATAATTTTAGATTGTTATAGCACAACACAATGTACATCATTGTGATAAAAAATGAAAAAAATAATCCTGAGTATCTGTATTCCAGTAGATGAGTATTTTACACCAGTGATTAAATGCTGTTCTGGAAAAAATTAAAAATGACCCTTAAAAGTGCTTGAATTTGACCTTGAAAGATGAGTATGAACCCTGTATATTGTGGTCGTTTTCCAGGCCCCTCGTTTAAAATCCTCACAGACAAATGCAGCTCCAACAGCTCCTCCTGTAACGACCAAGGCCGGTGTCCAAAATGCAACCCCCAGCGACACAGAAGAAGAGCCTTCTGGGTAAATGACCTCATGTTGCAGGAAAATGAGACGGTCATCATGAACATAAAGGACAACGTTAAAGACTTCATACTCTTACATTACCACAAAATAGAAAGAGTCCATTCATTATTTCTTCTCTTCAGTCTTCATTTTAACAACTACCATTTAAAACAGATAATCTTGTCCTCAATAACATGTCACTATATCAGAATATATACAAATGAATATGGAGTTTCATTTAATCAGTTGAGTTATCCTCCAGTAAAAGTACCGTCCACTTCTACTGGGAAATTCAGCTTGTTCTTGCTTCTTGATAGAACATGTCAGTGAGATTCAGGGACACTGGTCCTATTTTTGCTATATATTTTTTAATATGATCCACCCCAAACATAAAGCACACAATCAAATTTACGAAATGAACAAGAATTAAACAAGAACTGTCACAATCTTAGGTGACTATTTTCTGTTTTATATCAGAGACCCACAGAAACCTGAAAGGTGGAGAATTATAGTAGATCATGGGCTGATGAAGATCAATTCTTTTCCACATTTCTTCCATGGAGATTATTGTGTCCCACAGGTAAGCAACGACAAATGTCTGACTTATATTTGTGCTTCATCTTACTAAATGTATTTTCACGTTAAAATGCTTTTGATCTGGAATTTATATAACACTGATTTTGATGTATTTTTGTGCAGTTTTTGTCAAACGTTTCAGTTTTCTTTGTATATTCAGTTTGTCTGTGTTAATTTTCCACTCAGGATATTCAGTGGGCTCCAGATGACAGCTCCAGTGTAAGTAGTTCAGATGATTTTAAGCTATGAAATACATTATTGTGTCATTAAATGTTCTAATCAGTGGCTTTTGTGTTGATTCTACAGACAGATGGTAAAGATCCTGAAAATGTCATCGAGGTAAGTCTGTCACGATGAACAGTAAAGTTAAAAATAAGTGCAAATCTAAAATGTTTAGATCTCACTGACCGCTGCTGTGAAGCCGCTGTGTCTGACAGTGGCTTCATTAGCAATTTCTTTCAATATCTTCTCTGACTAAATACTAGTTGGATTCATTTTAAATTTTATGTGTATCTTCCTTGGGACAATGTCTGCAAAGTTTGGTCACAAGTTTTCAGAAATACTGTTTTTGGAAAATTTTTGAAATCTAAAAAATCTGCCTTTACTCATAATGGTCCCTAGTTTAACATGTAAATGGTTAGAGATGTCAATATATTTACTATTGAGCATTAATAGGAAGTCATAAATGAACTTTCATTTGGATCCGTGACCTTTGACCTTGAGTGACCTTAAGGCGTCAAACTCAAATTCACCAATGTCTAAATTTCAACGACCTTCTTCTCTGAAACGACTTTTGATTTTTGAATTTGTGATGAATTTTTCAATTATTAGAAATGTTCCTTGACTTATAATGGTCCATATTTTTATAGTTTATAACATGTAAATGGTTACTGATATAAATATAGTTCCTATTGAGCACTGATAGAAGTCATATATGGACTTTGATTGAATTCATTGAGTTCTCCTCCAGGGAAAGTACCGCCCACTTCTATTGTTAGGTTGATCTCCTGCATCCAGACCACAGGGTTCTAACGTAGAGACAGAACCTGACGACCTCACAAATTCAACTGGGGATGGATTCTAGATAGAACATGATGCTGAGCTACAAGGACATTAGAACAGTTTTTGTGTGCTGTGATGTTCTGGTGCAGGTGAAGGAGCCGTGGGAGTGGCTCGGCCTGGACGTCAGGGGACCTTTACCTCAAACAGTCAACGGACACAAATACGTCTTGACTGTGACGGATTACTTCTCGAAATGGGTGGAAGCTTTGCCAATGGAGTTGTGTCTCCCTGTGCACGTGGCGAAGCACATCGTGGACATCATCGCCCACTTCGGTTTCCCGTTCAGGATCCTGTCCAGACTTCCTCATGATATTGTCCAAAAAGTGAGCGCTTCCTGTTGCTCTTAAACTGAGAGTGAAAGGTCTGAGCTCTTCTTGGCTTCTCCCGTGCTATTTGATCACTTTCATGGCAGAGTGTGACAATAGCGAATGCAGAATCTTAAGAATGAAACAAAACCAAGTAAAAAAAAAAAAAGATTACCTCGAAGGTCAAAATAAAAAAAAACCTAATTCCATCACTTCAAGTCCTACAGGAGAATATAGAGAAAATATAGGAGAGAAAAATATATATTTATATAAATCTGTAATTTCTGAGTAATTGTGCAAAACTCCTAGAGGTGAACAGTCTGATATATGTGCAGATTGACATTGATTTTGACATTTGACATAGATTGAGATTGATTTAGTTGCAAAATTATGTCAAACTCAACTTGACGCTGATGTTCTCTGGTAGATCAACAAAGAGCTGAAGGATCGGCTGAAGGTCAGCGTTGCTCTCGTCGTCCATCATCACCAAACAGGTTCAGCAGATTTCATCACGCAGCAGCTCATTGACAGGTCTGTACTTTTTGGATGTTCTTCATAAATACAGTATTCTTGTTCTTTACCTGGACATATAATTTATTTTGTTTCAGCATTTATTAGAATTAACTTTGACTGAATCATTTCTGTCATAATCTGTTTTGCTATACCTCAGAGGGTTTTGATGTGCTGTCATTTTCATGGTTTGAATGTTTTCTACCTGCTAACAGGATGGTAAACAGTCTAGTTGAGGAGCATACAGCTGACTGGGATGTTTACCTCCCTGCCAAAGTTTTCAGCTTGTGTTTCAAAGAGCATTCAACGACCAAAGAAAGGCCTTTTTCACTGCTCTGCTGTAAAGGAATAGAACCTGTCAAATCCCCCAGAGGACTCAATGTAAGTGCACATCTTGAATATTTCTACTTTTTTTTTTTAAAGAAAACTTTGTTCATTAATCAAAATAACCCGTTTTGTGTTCTTCCTCCGTGTCACAGTTTACCTACGCCAAGATCAGAGACAGTGCATTCGTGGTCAGATAGACACATCTGTATATCTGTGAGTTGATCATACAATGTATATAATATTATTATATTTAGGTCAGTTAAACTGGAAACAAGTGTACATAATCAAACCAAGAAGTAGGATCCTTTTCCATCATGGAATTTGGGTTTACTTCCTCTTCATAGAGGAAAACATGATATTTGTTTAAGGAGGACAACTTTCAGAGAAATGTTTTGAAGAGAAAACTGGACTTCTTCTCCATCCACCTCTGTAAAAGACTCTTCAGTTCAGATTTTTAGTACTCTGCTTATTAGAAAGTCATGTTTGGACTTAAAGGGATTTTCATATATTAATTCATTTTAGTTTTTCATATTGCACTGCGATTGGATTTCTGTTTGCATCCTCTCTGTGATGGTAGTTTTTGTAAAATTGCCATTTTTTGAAATAAAAATGCAAATTATGAATATAAAAGTGTGTGAGTTGTATGATTTCATTTCACTCCATTTAAAATAATGAGAATTAGTGTGTGATACGTGCAGTGTCCCATTCACTGCTGAAAAGCCTTCAAAACAACAATATCATGAGGTTTATTTGAAAGGGTTTTCAGACGACTGACAGAATCTTTTAGCTTTTTTTACTTTTCAGTCCTAAGTGTTTGATAAATCATATTTTGTATGCAAAGTTTGCATTAATCTTCTTCTTGTTCTTACTTTGATTGCTATTATCATATTTCTATATTTATCAATGAAGAAAATGAGGACTGTTTGCACGCTGCTCTATACTGGTAAATTGCGGAAGTGCATGTGAGGCAGTGCAGTGTCGTCGCCCCCTGCCGGTGGGCTGTAGTGTTACAGTTGTGGTTCTGCTGTGATATCACAGTTGTCGCTGCTGTGCGGTGAAGGGTTTTTTTTTTCTGTGTGCAACCAACCGCAAGAAATGGTGAGTGAGGAAAACACAGCTGAGAATATAATGGCCAAATGACACGCCGAACATGGCTTTAGACAGCCGTTAAGCGGGTTCATATGTTTTAAAATGAACGCTTTCAGTGCTGGAACCAAACTTGTCTCATAAAGCGGTCATCTAAAGGCTGGAGCCTTTGTTTAGCTAATCGTTGCTAACATGGGTTAGCTTACCGAGCTGTGCTGTGTAGCGTCAACACTGCACTTCAGCCGCTTGAACACAGTAATCTAATGTTACCGTTTATAGAACAGCTGGCAGAAAATGAGTCCCTATTTGGGATGTATATTAGTATTATTTGGGATGAGTGACATCTCAGCCGGTAAACTTTATTGTTGCTTAATTATCTAGCTAGCAGTTGGAAGCTAATCAGCTAACGCTAAAGTTGTGTGTGGGTACTTGTCTAGGTATCATCTATAAAACTACAAACTTGTTCCTGTTGACAATTAAATTGACATATTTTGTCGCAATAAATGTTCGACACTTGATAACTTCTGTAAACTGGTTATGTCGAGTTTGTATTAAATGGTTTCACTATTACATGTAACATAGCTCAAGCTAAGCTAAGCTAGCTGGTCGAGGCGGTAGGCAGCAGTTGCTGTTGTTAACTGCTTTATTGTAGTCGAGACATGAACAGCGGTGGGAGATCTCATACTTCGGTGAAAGTAGCAATGCTGTAGTATTACATATTCTTTTACCAGTAAAATTTGGTCATCAAAGCCTGAGATGATGGTATCGAAAGTACAACTACAGGAAAGTCCATTTCATAATAATGTCCAGTTCTAGAGTGAAAGCTTTAATGTTTAAATGGTACAGACACAAAAGTGAGTGACTGTAGACTGATCTATAATCTCATTAATCTATAAAAATACATTTTACCATATACTCAAACTTGTATTAACTTGTATTATTGTGATTAGCTATATTTTATTGTTCTGTTTCTTAACATTATGTTTATTTGTTGTAAATGTGTACAGCACTTTGGCCAACCTCGCTTTACAAATAAGATTGGATTGGATTGGATTAAGTGCCTCTAAATGTACTCTGTTACCTTCCCCCACTGGACATTAGGAAGCAGAACTGGTTTGTTTACACACCTATCCTACTATGTTAAAGCCCTAACATCCAGATTGCTCCAGTGCTTTTACCAGGACTGCTACTACATAACCTCACCTGGATGTTACAGCAGCTAAACACGATTTCATCTGTGAGGGGTTAAAATATAGGCTGTAGTTATTGATCCGGGCCCGGACCCTTGTTGCAGCTAGTGTACATGCGCAGTGAGTCTTTATCTGGTGACACGTAAGTTCGCCTGGGTGCCTAACCCAAACTCTATCCCTAACCCATTTTAGCCCGAAAGAATGCTGAAACTGGAACGAGCACGGACAAATAGCTGTATGGCAGTATTCAGGGTCCGGACCTATAGACACTTTGTATAAAATATAACTGGATACCTGTCACTTTAGTTGATGATTTATAAAGCTTTTTTTAATATAAACAATAGATGTTAACAACTTTGTGTTACAGAGACATAAAACTAATCAGATAAAACACAAATAAGGTGAGATGAAAAGGAGGGTTAGTGAATTAATGACATCTGGACAACACAAATAGCAATTTCATAGTCAAGTAAATGTTCTTTCTGAGCAAAATGAAATATAAACAAGTAACAGCGAGAGTGTGGTCATGCATATATGTTTATGTCATTACAAAGAAGACCTTACTGTCAAACTGCACTGGCTTTTTTCTGTTGAGCCACAGAGTAGAGCAGCAGAGTCACATCTATCTGATATTACGAATCCTTATATTAAGAGCCTCCATTTTATTTGTGGAAATTAGCATTTTCAGAGCTCGCTGTTATCTCTGTGATATGAATAATCCTGGGAGTCATCATTTCCTCTACATCTCATCTCTGTAATCTGATCTCACTTCAGGATGTGTTTCTAATGATCCGACGTCACAAGACGACCATCTTCACAGATGCCAAAGAGTCCACCACAGTCTATGAACTGAAGCGCATTGTGGAAGGTATCTTAAAGAGGCCACCTGAAGATCAGAGGCTTTATAAGGTAAATCTATCAGTTGGGAGGACACTTCGGGGAGGCATAAATGCACATTTACAGCTCTTAGTGACTTACAACAGTTTCAAGGTATTAAATTGGACCTGTTGTGAGAGATTTTTACTGATCAGATCTCAAATTACTGCCTTGTGGGAAATGTGAAAACATCTAACTCTTCATGAGTTGTTAGACTTTTTGCTTGTTCAGAAGTATGAAATCAGAGCCCTGTTCAGTGAGTTCTTAAGCATATCAGTTTGTCACAGGATTGGCTGCACTTGCACCGTAATTTCCTAAGTCCTTTCAGATGTCTTTGCCTCAATTTAGGCAAAGCAAGGCAAATTTATTTGTATAGCAGCATTCATACACAAGGCAATTCTAAGTGGTTTACAAAAGCATAGAAACACATAAAAAAGTTTTATGTTATCATACCCATATTTCATAAACTCTGAAAAACTGATGAGTTTATAAACTTGTGGTTTTTCCCCTTGATTTGATTTCTTTTCACACAGAGAACAAAAACACACAATGGATAAGTCTGTGGTGGATCCAGAAAGTAAATGCAAGATGTTCCTGTGTTCTGGGTTAGCACATAATTCTGTGACTGCATTGTAATGTCTCTCACATTGCTTTGCACTTTCATATGGAGTGGCTAAGTGTTGCATTCTAAATTACAAAACATAAAGGCTACTCCAGTCATTTAGCTCAAACTGGTTGTAAACACAGCTGTTCTCAGAAAAACTGAACCACTACAGAGTTTGTGGGACCAGTGCAAGACCACTTCGACTAGCAATGCTGCAGTGAAATCATTTCCCCTGCTGTGAGTTTGAGTCATGCAATATGTAGAAGTACAGTGGATATTACTGTGCCCACTGCCTTAGTTCAATGCAAACTTTATCTAAAATTGTTTCTGCCATTGCTCCAACAAACTTTCTGTAAATATGCTGTGGTAAAATCAGATTTACTGAATCATCAGATCTGTAAGAGCAGCAGCTCAAATCTGAGAGGCAGAAAAACGGAATGAATCAAGAACTTTTAGTTCTAAGAGTAACTATAACCTGACTGAAATACACTCACTAGCCTCGTAACATTAATATTGGGTACCCATAATGCAAATACTTTAAAACAATATTGCAAATATTAACGTTAATATTGAGACATTTGTGAAGTATCAAATTTTGAGCAGTTCTCTTATTTATTCATGACATGATCCATGTGGGTCATATAACAGTTAAGATGATAATTCTGTGGGAAACACTGATAGTAGTAAAATCTCATGATGCACTGAAAAAACGTGGTCATAACGATTGTAGCACTTCCTCCATCCCCTGCAGTTGGCTTTGAAAAGCAAAGTATTGAAATACTACTGTGATCGCAAAAGCCTAGACCTCCTATAATGCATCTGTCGTTACTTTGAGCTACATCCAAGTGTGACGGTTGTGTTCACACTTGCACAAATGATTCACACCAGGAGGGAAAACAAACCAAAGTCAGGTGCAGGTGTTAAAACACTATGAGAGTGTTTTGAACGAACAGCTGGTTGTTCATGACTCTGATGGTAAACACGTTTTCTTCAGGATGATGTGCTGCTTAATGACAGTCAAACTCTTGGAAATTGTGGCTTCACAAATCAAACAGCCCGACCTCAGGCCCCGGCCACGGTGGGATTAGCTTTCCGTCTGAGCGGTGAGTAGTTGAGTCTCTGGTCAGTGATATAGTTTGAGTTTGTGTTGTAATTCTTCCTGATTCTTCACCTCTCTCTGTTTGTTTCTCACTACACTCATCGTCCTCTCGCTGTGGCTGCTTTCTTGTCTCTGTCAGATGATTCATTTGAGCAGCTGAGGATCGAGCCCTTCTCCACTCCCCCAGAGCTCCCCGACGTCATGAAGCCCCAGGACTCGGGCAGCACAGCCAATGAGCAGGCTGTACAGTGAAGAAGGGGCGGGACGAAAGAGGGACGCACAGGGGTTTTGAGGGAGGACGCACGGGGGGAGGGAGGGGTTGAATTTTGGGAAGTGATGCCTCAGTTGGGGTGAGTTTTACCTTGCTGACGACAGCTGGGCATAAACAATTACAAACACTGATTCCCCTTCTTGTAAATGTGAGGGCGGGTTGTTCATTTGTTCTGAACTCGATGAAAGCATGCTTGACAAATTGATAATTTCACCCTTCAGAGATACCTGTCGGACTTGTCACGACACTGTCAGTCATCCATGAGATTGGCTGGCTGAACATAAAGAATTGTACCTCGTATTTAATTCTAGTCTCTATTTGGGGTAAGGTTAAAGCTGCCTTACTTGTGTTTTTTTATTTGCTGGCTTAAATGTGAGAGTTGATAAGGTGTGACATTTTTAGGCTTTTATGTTTGTGTTTATTAAACTATTACTAGGATTTAACATGTTTTTTGGTCTTTGGCCTACATATGTGTTGCGACAATAGCTGGGAGTTTGTGGATTTCTAAGTTACAGTCTATATTTCAAGAATATTTGAACCGTATGGATCTAAAATAAAACAGATTCAACTTTGTCAGAGCATACGGCACTAAAAGGAGCATTTCTCTTCACTTTTTGTGGGTTTTTAGCTGCTCACAGATGTTACTGAGAGTGAATGCACTCAGTCATGGGAATCTACGGCACATGATGCTGGTGTGGACCTGGTGCTAAAAATGAAACGACCGTCAGTCTAAGCAGCAGTCAAAAATTAATTAGTAGTTATTATTGATCATTTGTACATTACTAACGAAGTGGGAACTAACTAGCTTTCCTCTCCAGTGTTTGATTGTATGTCATGACATCTTTGTGATGTTGATGAGACTTTAGTGACTTCAATCAGTGGGCCTAATCATTTACAGTTACCATGAACAGTTTTAAGGTAGTTTGATGTGTAAAGACGTATGAAACTGCCCATTTAGTTCTAGTTCATGCTGCAGCTTGTTTTATTCAACACCATTATTACCTTAAGAAAACATTGTTTTCCTTAAATTAAAGGAGTCTTAGAAAAAAAAAAATCTTCAGAAAATGTAAATGTAACACTGGTTCTCATGAAATCACGATTAAAATGAAAATCCTTCATTATCATTATTTGGGGAATGGACGGTCAGACAAGGGTTGTTGAATGATATTGTTGACATTAAGGCAAAAAAAAAACAATTGCAAATCAAGGCTGTTAACAGTGGGACATGATCAAAGTTGCACTTGTAACAGATTTATCATTAAAACAACTGTTTTTCATCTCTGGTGTTTTCTGTGTGTTTATGGTTCACATGTTATTTTCTAACAGTTATGATTTAGGATTCCATAGTTAGAGGGATGCTTGATCAATGAGAGGGGAGGTATTTTCTGCATGCATTATTTGTCTTTTGGTTGTTAATCACTATATTCCAAATACTGTTTTGTAAATATTGCAATTAGACAAAGAGAAAGGTTGGCTTCTTCCATCATTTAACTTTTTTCACTCATTCTCTATTCATCAGTACCATTGGACAATACAAGCTTAGGAAGCACCAACAAGTCAATTCACGGGGCGTCCAAACACATTTTGTGGGACATGTTTGCAGCCAAGTGGTGTACATGCAAATATTCAGGTATTAAGAAGACATACGAGCATGAAATGTGTCATGGAGAATGCTGAAATCACTCTGCCATTTGTATATCACAACCTAACTTAAAACTACAGAAAATAGAAAACAACACTGGCTGTAAAATCAGAAAAAAAATTGAGATTTTTTTTTATTTAAGGATTAAAGCTCAGATGAAAGCTCAGGTAAGTTGTAAAATATTCCCTTCATTTGCAAATATTTTCACAGTGTAAAATTGGTCTGAAAATTTTTCTAAATCAAGCCTAATTCTTTGATTCTGTCTACATAAATATGGGAATTCTTCAATAATAGGTTAAGTGGATATCTTTAGGATTTGGTCCAAACAAAATACTTGAGGATGTCTTTTTTTTTAATTATTTTTTTAAAGCATTTTGCAAGACCGTCAACAGCTCATCTGCAGCTTTGCTCACTCTTAATGCACGTACACATCCTTAATATGTGCATTTAAATAGCATACCCTTTAAAATATGGCGCTATGAGTTGTGATTGCAGGGCTAATTATTATTATTATGATTTTTCCGACAGTCCTGAACGCAGCACACTTTAGCTAACGACTAGCTGCTTTGCTAATAGCGCCTGTTAGCTTAGCATGTGTAGCCACCAACAGCTAATGTTTAGAACAAAGTCAGATTAAACGGGTGTTTTTCGACCTTAAAGGGGCTCATGTTTTCTTCCCCTCGTATAAATGGACATTAGTGAGTACGTTTTGTCGGCGGGCAGGGCCATGCTGGACCTGGTGGAGCGGGAATGGCAGCCTCTGTCCCCGGTGGAGTTGGACCAGCGGCTGGACCAGGCGGTGGAGGAGATCCTGGAGGCAGAGCTGCTGGGGAAAGTGAGAGCTCAGCCTCCACCGACCATCTACGTCCAGTTAATACAGGGACAGGAACACGCAGAGCCCCCCCAGGTTTTACACACAGAAGCATCAACATCTGGTCCAGCACAGGAGGAGACCCCAGAGTCCAAAGAAGACACTGTGGACACTAGTACAGTCCAGGTGAGGAACACATGGACTCCCCCAAGACTGGAATACAAGGATGAACTCCACACTGGGAAAGTTCTGCATTCACTGCAAAAATCTGAATCTGACCAAGTGTATTTGTCTCATTTCAGCCCAAATATCTCATCACACTTAAAATCAGACAGAATCAC
>JAPTYQ010000029.1:27257287-27279958 GCA_029814465.1 Ostorhinchus cyanosoma
AAATCTGAATCTGACCAAGTGTATTTGTCTCATTTCAGCCCAAATATCTCATCACACTTAAAATCAGACAGAATCACCTAAAGAGGAACTTTTCAGTGAGATATAAGAACTGACTTATAGACAATAGATCTGATTTAATCTGATTTAAGACATTTTACCAAGATAATTTTCACTTGTTTCATTGGCAGATTTTTTTTGTGCTTGAATTAAGAAAAAAAAATCTGCCAATGAAACAAATGAAAATTATTATTTCTTTTTATTTGGTTTTTGTTAGTATTCTTTCCTCTATTTTTCACAGTTAAATCTTCATTTTAAGAAATAACAGATTTTTACTAGTTAATAAATTCAACACAACAGATAAACATCAGCCACTGGCATCTGTGAAAAAACATCTTGTATAGATCAGTATCAACTGATAAATCTATGAAAATCTAGTATAAAGTAAAAGAAGATGTTTGAAGGAAAATGAAAACTAGCTAAAACTCTCAAATGAGTTGGAGGTAAAAGTAAATATTTTTATCTGAGATGATATAGTGTGCAAGAATACATTTATTAAATATAAAAGAAAATACCTATTAAAAGAGCACAATTAAAATGATAATAGCCTGCACTTGAAATAGGTTGGTTTCTTCTTGTCACTAAATGATAAATAATTGATCTTTTATAACTTGGATTGTCTCACTCTCATCTATAATAATATGATTTAATTTCAACCATCCATGTTAAATGTGTTGCCTGTCTTCACCCTCTTTTCTGTGTCTGACTAGTACATCACAGACCTGCTTCAGAGCTGTAAATCCAGGGCTCGAATGGCTGGACGGGCTCGTCTGTCTTTGTCCCACACTGTCCTGTTGTCTCTCACACTCCTGTCCAAACGGGTCAGCTATCGCTCCGTGTCCACCCGCTTCGGTCTGGAGAAGGGAAACATCCACAGAATCTTCTTTTCTTTTTGTGAGCGCATCAACACGCTGAAGGAACGACAGATCAGGTGGCCAGTCGGTGGGTTCAAATAGGATTTAGGTCCAAGTTGCATAAGCTGCAGTTCAGGGCCTCAATGTGTTGTTCTAAAATTTAAATTTTGCAGATGAATCATGTATAATTGCATTGAATAGATAGCTGATTCAGCTGGTTCAAATGGTTGTGGGGGTATTTGGTGAATGAAAAATAACAATAATAAGGTGGTAAAGGTGTTTTGTTCTCCGTTTTCCAGGCAAAGATGCTGAGGAGCATGTTTTCCCCCTTCCCAGTCTGCTGGGAACATACAGATTCCAGGACCAGGACCTGAATGTGCTCCAGGTCCTGGGAGTCCTGGGACACACTAGGATCCCGATCCGGCTGCCGTTAGGGAAACATGACGTGGACAGCGCAGTGCCTGAGGTGAAGAGGATGAAAAAGGAGGCGCATCCTGACTCCTGGATAAACCTGGAGCTCGTTTGTGACCACAAAGGCCGATTCCTTCACTGTGGAATCAGTAAAGGCTCGGACGTGGACAGAGGACTGACTCTGAGAGACAAACTCAAACTACACCCTGACATGTTGCCCAGTGGTTCCTTCCTCGTGGCCAGAGCCGGCTACCCGCTCACAGCTCAGATTTTAACTCCGTACACGGGAACTCTAGGACCGAAGGAGGAGCTTTTCAACAGAGCGCTGGAGGCTTGTTTTCGTACGTTGGATCAGGCGGTCGCCAAACTCAAAGCCAGGTTTCAGAGGCTCGGGTATCTGGATATTGCGAATTACGATCGAGCCAAAGCTGTTGTGCTCACTGCCTGCGTGCTGCACAATATACTGTTGGACGTGGGAAAAGAAATCCAAGCAGACGTTGACAAAGAGGAGGAAGGTTTAACACCTGAGGAAGAAGGGGAGGTCGACGAGGAGGGTGTGAGGAGACGTGCCGTCATTGCAGATTTAATGTTAAAAAATGTAGACACTGAAAGCACATAATAAGATGGGATTCTCCACCTGCATTGATCTACTCAAACACAAAACAGTTACATTACAATGATTAGATCTAGAGATACAGGTTTGTTTAAGGCATTTCTATTCCACCAGTGTCACCTGTCATTCTATGGGTTATTATAGAAATGTACCACAAATAGAATGAGTAAAACTGTTACCTCTACTTACATTTATACAGAAATTAAATAAAGACAAAAGGAGTTGCAACTTGTTTCATGTACTTCTTCACTCCTTAAGATGTAATAGACAAAGAAATGGACTAACATAGATTATACTTTGACACTTCTATGTTTGAAAAGTGAAAATGATTTCAAAGTCATTTTCGAACATGACTGTTACTATGCTGCTGATGTTAGTTACCTGTAAGAATTCCACGTTTATAAAATATAATGTAAATGTGTTTATTATTTAAAAGTTTAAGGAGCAGGATCAGTGTGGAATTGCAGTTCCTTGTTGTGACCACATGAGGGCAGTAAACACTAAACTTGGTTCATAATGTCATGGCAGACATGCTTGGGGTAAAACTTCCAAAAATAAAACTATTGAAGATGTTAAGAATGGCAATGTTTGAAATTATTTTAAGAAATTTATTTCTCATAATTATTATCAATAATTATTTGGTCATCATTTGTTGTTACTATGATGTTTTGTTGACTTGCGATTGTAAAAAAAAAAGTTTTCTTCAAAGGATGCTTTTTCTTATTATTTATGTTTGTAATTTCACAAGTACCAGTGGTCGACCATTAAGTATTGGCCACAATGCAGTAAAATCACTACAAATCTGTGCTGTCAGACCTTCAGAATGGAAATCAGGAGGGATCAAATGAATCAAACTCATATTTTCAGGCCCTAATTATCCCATGATCATGAAAAAAACAAGCCCTTTTCTCATAAATAATGAAAAAAGGCCTTTTATGTCGTACAGATAACAAGATAAATTAACCTGTTATAAGAAAACAATCTTCGTTGATTTTTATGTAAAAGTTTTTAAAAAATACAAGTACAGTTGACCTCGGTTTCACAGTTTCCAGTATTCAAAATGACAAATTATGCAAAAATATATCACTGTGGTTTGTTAGAACAAACTGCATAAATTGCTCTTGCTTCCTGTCAAAAGTATATTAGTAATGTTTGTTTTTGTGCTTCCTGATGTTATAAGTTCTATCAGCTTGTTCTGATTGCTCTGTTCTCCTCATGTAAAACTTGTTTGGCCTTTGCATCGGCTTCAGTAACTGACACAGTGATAGTGGGATAACCTTTACTAATATCACATTTTTCATTATATCCAATCAAAACTCACATTTCTATTCTGGTATAAAAATATGTGAGTATTAAAGTGGAAATCAGTAAAGACAAGCAGCTCAAGTGTTAATCTGCTTTAAGCATTAATAAGAGCCACCCAGTGTAAGAAATATGAAGTTTATCACAGGTTCTAAGCAGAGTTCTAGGCCTAAAATACGTTCTTTTTGGTCAGTTCTTCACCATTCACACTGACCAAACACTTCAGTAACAGTAAATAAAAGTGCCAGTGGGACCAGTTTAAGAACTGGTTTAGCCTGGACAGCCCTCTCCATGTGTCCTCATCAGACCGGACGCCACCAACCCCATGCGTTCTGCTTTCAATGTCCGTCCTTCTGTGGGTTGTTTTTTTGAGCCAGGCTGGCGATGGCTTGAGCCAGATTATTGATGGCGTCTATCTTCCTCTCCTCCAGGGCCTTCTGCTGAGCCCACATGTTCATCTTCCGCTCCTGCAGCTCCATGTACAGCTGTAAGACGTCCTGTGGGGGTCTGGCCGGGCAGGGAGCCGCCGTCACAGGGGGTGTGGGGAGGATGGGGGTGAACTTCTTGCTGGCTATGGCTTTACCCACTCTGGTGCCACTGAGCTTGGCCCTGCGCTGGGCTTCGATCTCCTCTCTGCTTTTGCCCAGGACCTCATGCATGGCCTTGAAGAACTCCCAGTGGACGCTGGCGGCTCCCAGCCTCTTGGCCCTCTCGGCATTTTTCCTGTATGTGGCCAGCATGTTCCTCCACTTCAGGTCACACTCATAAGCCTTCACAATAACATCTGACACCTCGGACTCCTTCAGTTTGACATTCACTTTCTCTGCAACCATCTCCCACAGCTTCTTTTTCTTGCAGACTGGCTGATCAAAAGCCTGATCCATTTCAAGTCGGGTGTTAACAAGATGCCATGTGGCCTGCAGTGTCCATATGAACTCTGCAAAGGAAGACAGAAGTGGAATTAGATAATGTGATGCACTGACTTTTTTTTTCAGTGGTTTGGGCAATTCGTAGTTTTGTTATGTAGTTGTAGCATTAACAATAACTTGACAACTGCACATTATTATAAAAAAATATTAATAATATTCAATAGCACCACTGGTAAGCAACAGCTGGAGAAATATATTCACAATGAGTATGTTCCAGCATTTTACATTTTTGTTCAGTAACAGAGGAAAATGATACTAATACCATAAAACAAAAACTTAATGTAATTATTTCAATACAATGCTCAACTCTAGATGAAATACTGAAATATGTGACATTTAAAAAATATTTAATTATTTCAAAGAACTTTTATTCAAGTACTAGATTTAAATACACATAAAAGGTATTTGTGCTTTATACTATATATTTTCATTTTCTATTGCACTATGTTTTAGGGAGTAATATTGCACTTTATGGCCCATGTTTATTTCTCAATTTAATTTCTTATCAGATTACAATTCAAAACAACGGATATTATAACAAGCTCAAAAATACGTCCCATTGTTAAACATTAAGCCAGTTGTTTTAAACCTTTTTTCTTCTAGTCTTACAGAATAAAACAATGTGTAGCTCCAACCAAATAGTAATTTTCCATCTCATGTGGATTTATTTCAATAATTGTTAAAATGCTCCAATGACAGAATCAGTCATAAAACTGAAATCAGATTTGTGTTCCTTCTGTTTAACACATGATGCACCCATAGATTTATCTGAGGTCCTTGTAAACTATAGTAAAAAATACTGGTTTGGTTCCTCCTCCTGTATTATGCAATCATTAAATTCTTGATGCCAGTTGAGCTGCTGGAACTGCAGTAAGTTAATTTAACATTTTGGAAGAAATATGGGTGTACTTTGATTAAAATGGAATTTTCCATGTACACACTTTACTTGCAGTGGAGTATGGCCTGGTTTTACTTCGCTTTTTTTGTACTTTTACTGAGTAAAGGATGTGATTACTTCTTTCCTAACTGGTTGTTTAATTGTTCACATATTGTAAGCTACAAATGATCGGGTTGCATATTACTGTACTGACGAATGAGTGTGAATTCGGTTTATAACCTCCTAAATGCACTGCGCATTCATCAGCCTCTCCTCGCTTCATTCGATGAGTGGATCAAATCTGTTTAACTTCAGCTCGTACTAACCTCCTTTTGTTTTATCGGTGTCCACATTTGACACCACCGTTTCCTTGCCTTCCACTTCAGTACTTTGTATCACAATTGTCTCAATCACCTCCATAATGTAAATCTAACCACCGCGAAAACACTTAAAATGTCTTATTAGTTTATATCTATCGTGGAATTTAACAACTTCTCAAACGCACCGATGCATCAGGCAAACCGATGACTATAACAACGTTACAATGGAAACTTGGGCGTTGTAGTCCGTTTTCCTTTTTAAACAAATGGGCTCCTGTGTATTTCAGTGTCACAACTGAACTACAATCCCTAAACGCAGCGAACTGTTAATCGTACGATGTATATGATGCCGTTCACGGGGAATGTAGTTTTATAAGATAGAATTTGTGTTAATGGAAGTGTTAGAAAGCGGAATTGGCACTACAAGTCCCATCGTTTATCTCACTGACACACCTCTTTCACTCCCTGCTCCCTCCCTTGGTCGCCCCTGTTTTGTTGTTAGGCTAAAGATGGCGTTAACGGCTAACATAGGCGATTGCTTTTTGTTTCACAAATATTATTTGGCACTGGTATCAAAACATTGACACATTAGAGATTTAGTCCGTTAATTTATGTGGAAAAATGTGTCACACTGAGTAAATACACGGCCATTAAGTACAATGACGCTTGGTCGTTCTTTTCACGATGTAGGCCTGTTTTATAGGGAGTGGACCGAAGCTGACTGAACTCCATTTCCCGACAGGGAGTGCGGCGTCAGGTGGTACAACTTTTGTTTCTCATGCTGGTACGTGTAGTTTTCTGACTGCACTATTAGATTTATTTGCATAAAGTTATGAGTTAAGTTGAATGAAAAGTAACTGACTGCTAACTTATAGAAGAGGACATGCTGCTAAATTTCTTCGGTTTTCGCTGGATGCCTTTAGTGAGGCTCCGCCATCTGTTCATTTTTAATATCCGGTTAAACTCAGAGGAGTCAAATTAAAACTAATTCTGTCGCCTGCGGGGCAGAGGACCATGGCTGCACCCTCTGTGCAAGGTGACCGGAAACAGTCTCGAGCACCTGGCACTTCCAGAGAAGGACCCTCATCCTCACCTGAGTCTTCCCTGACCTGGTGCTTGGCCCACCTCTCCAAACCCCGGCCTGGGGCTGAACATCAGGGCCATGGCAAGGCGGACTCAGGCGGCAGAGAAGTGGACAAAAGGTCCAGGGTCTCTCAGTGGAGAGCTCTGGTGGCTATTCGGACCCAGCACATAAAGGACGACAAGGCAGGCATTGCCAGATTCCGAAGTCAAGGTGGACTCCGACCCCTTCTGGACCTGCTCAAACACCCGGAGTGCTCCAGGAAGACCCTGGACCTGGCTCTGAGCATCCTGGCCAACTGCTGCACCGAGATGGAAACTTGTGTCGAGGTAAGAAACAGTTGGAATCGGTTTAGTTGCATTTATTCCCAGTTTGGATCTTGACTTAAATGTAGTTTTATGTTTAGGAGTGTGTTGGTCCTTTTCAGGAAGTGACTAGTTTTCCTAGAGTTTTAGTTTTATTTTAGTGTTAGTTTCTTGTCAGTTATAACAGTTCTTTCCTTATGGAACCTGATGCATGTAAGATCATTAAATGTCATTTTCAAAACCATTTTTAACGGTTCTATATTGTCATTTTGTTGTTGAGCCCATGAACCATTAACATTACTCAGTCACAGTGCAGCTTGGGTAACTGAGGGAACTCATAAAAAAATAAAAAAATAAATAAATGTTCCGTCCTAATTTCAGTGTTGGTCTAATTTTTGATAACTATAGTAAACTATAAACATTAAATAAAAATGCTTTCATTCTTTCACTCCAGGTTCGGAAACTTGATGGAATAAATATTGTAGGTAAGTGAAATCATTATTTGTTTTTAATGTGTGATGAAGGGGATCATTTTAAGTGTAAGACTTGAAATTCTTTTTATATTTTATGAAACAAAATTTTCCGACACTTCACAGTAAATTTTCTCCTTTTCAGTGGATATTCTGAAGAGAAATGTGGCCCTGGTGACTGTCCAGAACCGAGCAGCGCGGGCTTTGGGGAACTTGGCCATGGACCCTGAGAGCTCAGCCCTCATTCATTCAGCTGGTAAATGTTCAGATGTCACTACGTCATCTTTAACTGGAGTTTTAGTGTTAAAATGGAAAAACAACTTAAGCTGTACCTGAAGGGGCCATTCATAGTATGTGTGTGGTTTTCATTTTATGTCCACCTACACCTAAAAACAAGTATCTAGTGATGTTTGTTCATTGCAGAATGAGGTCAAATTGAGTTGTTTTTTACATTTATCTACTGGTGTTTTTCAGTGTTCACTGAAATCCTGAATTTAAACAGATTTTGGATCCATTTGTGACCTTGTATTCAACATTTAATAAGTATGTTCTATAAATCTGAAACCACTGATGCACAAGATTGAAAGTGGACATTTAAGAAAGGACACATGTGCAGCCCGGCAGATAAACTTAACTATGTTTCCATATTTAGATTCTATTCCATTTCTGGGGTTTTCTGGGGAGACAATATGAGATTATAATAATTATTTGATGTAGGGATTTGTTGTATTTTCTTCTTCGTTATAGTGTGTTTTCAGTATGCTTAATGTTTGTGTATTGAGGTGTTCTTCTTCTTTTTTTTGTTGTATAGGTGGTGTTCCTCTCCTGCTGCTCTGCGTGTCCCTGTCCTCGGCTCCGTCCTCTCCCACTGCTGCTCCACCTACAGACTCCTGTCCTAAACTGGAGTGTGCTCAGTCCGCCGCTCGGGCGCTCCTCTACCTCTCAGATACGCCTTCGAATCGCCTCTCACTGCTCACCCAAGGGACATTATCTGCCCTCACCCCTCTCCTCGCTCCTGAATATCCCCAGGGGCTGAGGCGGGCTGCACTCAGGACCCTCCATGAGTTGACCAAAGGCTGTGGCATGGAATGTGCCAGGGAAGTGTCCCGTTCAGGAGTCCTCGCTCAGCTTGGCGTGATGGCGTCAGGAGAAGCTGGCAAACCTTTTGAAGAGCTGGCACTGAAAACGCTGGCCAACATGTGCAGCCAGGGCTGTCTCCGGCCTCTGGTGGGTTCACTGGGCGTCATTCAGAAGTTCACTGAGGAGGTTAAGAAGGACCCGCTCAAGTCAGGAGTCTTTCTTAAAGCTCTGTGCCTGTGCTGTAAAGAGGCAGTGAACAGGGCTAAAGTGAAGGAGAGTGGGGGTTTGGAGGTGCTCACAGCCTTCCTGGCTGCCCATCAGAGCCACCCTCTTTCCCGGCTCACTATTCTGGCCTGTGTGGACTTTGTTTTTGACGAATCGGCCATGGAGCAGCTGCAGGAGTTAGGGCTGGTCCACCTGCTCATTGCCCGTTTAGTTAAACTCACCAGAGGAGAGGAACAACCTGCAGAGAAGATGGACGTGAGCCTCACCTCCAGCGTGTCTCCCACCGATCTTCTGCCCTCATCATGTTTTGATTCCTTTGACTTTCCCACTCCTGAGGCCTACAAGAAAGAGGAAGGCGGGAGGGAGCACGGGCTGTGCTCGTCAAGCTTTTTAAGTCTCAGGTATGTAAATAGAAACTCACCTGCTTTCTCTTTGACCTGAAAACCACATAATTGAAAACATTATTATAAAATGGTGACATTTATAAATACATTTAGTTATTTGTTAAAGGAAAACAAGCAAATACAATCAAATCAGTCAAACCAATTTCTTATTGTTGGTACATATGGCTTTGTTGCCCACGCTTCTTTGTAGGTGTTGTTTATCTTTAGGTCAAGGTCTATCACTATCGTACATTTGAACTAATGCAAAGTACCCAAAGTGCTGTACAAAGTTACAGATACAAATACAAGATATGCTAAATCTGATAAAAACACATACACAGTAATAGGATAAATAGCATCTAAAACACAACCAGAAGATAAAACTGATGAAAGTCACACATTTGTATTAAAAGCCAGTGTGAATAGGTGCGTCTTTAAAACCGATGTAAAGTGCTCAGTGGACTCTGAACATGTGATATGTCGGCTCAAAGTGTTCCAGAGCTTTGGCTCTGAACAGAAAAGGCTCTGTCACCAGGTGGATTTTTGGTGTTAAAAGCTCTGAGAGTTAAGGGCGGGGCCAAACCATCCAGACACTTAACTGTTTGTGTTTGTTTAGGTCTTGGTTGGTGTCTGAGGGACTGATCTCCTCTGAGGGCGACCTCCTCCATTCCTCTGGCTCTGTTGACGGGGACTGGGGGACTCTTCCGGTCCCGTCGTCTTCATCGTCCCCAAACCCTGAATCCCATTCGTCTGGCAAAACCTCTTCTCTGTTAAACCCTAGCATCTCATCTGCTTCTCACAAACCCTCCCAGCCTTCTCCTTTGTCCTCGTCATCCCAGCTCCAACAGAAGAACACTGATCCGCTTCCCACAAGTCCTCAGCCGTCCAGTGTGTCGTCATCCCAGACCCAGACCACTCCTCTTTCCTCTCAGAGTAAAACGCCGGTGTCTCCGTCGAAGTTCTGCTCCCCTCACCGGAGGAGGCAGCGGGGACACGCAGCAATGTCTCTGTCGAAGGTGACTCTGGACACGCCCCCTTCGGCCTCCCGCCCAGTCGCCTACCACCCCTACCATCCTGAACCCTGGACGCCGGAGTCCCCCATCCTGCTGCTGCTGTCTCGGTTCTCCCACGCCACGGACCCCAGCGCCGCCCTGATCAACACCGGCGTCATGTCTGCGCTGATCTACTACCTCACCCAGCACCAGGACCCCAGCAGCAGGTGCTTCCGTATGCTGTGCCGACTGAGCTGCAACCCCAACTGTTTACAGGCGCTGGTCCGGTCCGGGTCTGTGGCGCTGATTCAGTATCATCTCTGTCAGAGAGAGGAGGGGGGTTTGGAGCGAGCGGAGAGGCAGACGGGGCGAGTGAAGGCCAAAGTTAAACAACTGGGTAAGAATCCTGTATTTAGAAAACTGTCAGGGAAAGTTTCTAGAACTCTGGACACAGTTTAGATGAAAACACAGAAGTCACTGAATCAGGGTTTAAGGACGTTTATTTTTCCATGTCGTTAGACTCATAACAGTCATACACTATATGGACAAAAGTATGTGGACACGGTGAATTTAGGTGTTTCTTTTCTAACACGTCTGGGATAAAAACAATAATGACTAATGTCAGAATATAGTTTTATATCGGGATAAATATCATTGTATCGGTTATTATTTCTTTACATTTTTATCTTTGCTTCAAAATGCCTCAGGATGGTTTTTACTTAATTTCTCTCAACATTGAAAACTGTGTGTGTGTTTAGGTTTTGCTCTGCTCAATAATCTGCGTGTCCAATGTGAGTCTGGCTTCGGCTCTGGAGTTCTATCCCACGTGATGCTGTCGGGCACCGAGTCGGACAAGATGAACTGTGCGCTGTCTCTGCCGTTAATCAGCAGGTGAGTAACGAGGATACGAACCGAAGAGTCGTGTGTGAGAGGATCAGATATCCAGACTTAAGATGGGAACTGTGGTTTTGTTTTCTGTTACCGTTTGACTGCCATGAATCTCAGAATGCTCTTGAATTTTGTGGCCACTACGTAGCACAGAAAATGACTCCAGTAATTTACATCACAGTGAGACCTGTGTGTGTCTGCTTTCTCTGGGTCGTCTGAGTCGACTGAAGAATCTGTGTAATCTTATTTGCATCCAGTTCTTAAATGTAAAATCATTTAATGCAATTATTGTATGGAATCTTGTGTTCTGGTTAACCCTTAGATGAATAAGTGGGTGAAAAATGACCCAAATAGGTTGTTTTATTGCAATATATTGGTAATTAAAAGTTATTATTATTTCATATTTCAGGTATTCCTCAAAAAACATGTAATTACCATCATTCCATTTACATTTTTAACTTACCTTTTATAGATGTTATTCATTATAATGAAATTACATCTGAACCTTTGATTCATTTACAGCGAAACTAAAGGACTCACTCACTAAATGGATGTGGACATTGTTCTGTTGCTGTTATTCACATATATTATAGACTAAATATACTTTGCTATTCAAATGTTCAAATAAAAAAAAAACATCTTAAAATTGTTAAAAATGTAAAAAGAAAAGAAAAAAGAGAAGGAAAAATATGAAATATTTCAAACATTTCATTATTTTTTGGATCAAAATATGATACAAATGATTATTTTTCACATCAGAAAATGACAAAATTGGCATAAAAACACATTTGATTTTAACGTGTGTAATTTTTGACCCACTTATGGAAGAGTGGAGGGTTCACACAGAAATATACTCACTGTCCTACATTAATGAAGGTTCACAGTAATGAAACTAAAAGACAGGAAGACGACAGTTACACATTTGAGCTTTTCCCACTGTCCTTTTCCGCAGTAACAAGGCCTTGTTGAAGAAGCTCCTCCTGGACAGCGGCGGTTTGCTCTTGGCTCTGCAGCCTCTCAGCGCTGATGATGATGATGATGACGATATGGACGAAGACCACTCCACAGACTGCGAACGGCTGCTGTCTGACTCTCCTCATTCAGGCCTGACCTCACACCTTCACTCACTGTACTTTTCTCTCATGGTGGGATGTCTGTCTACTCTGATTAACGGCATCAAAACATTAGACAGGAAACAGTTGAGTCCAGTTCAACCCCATCCGGTCAGTACGGGCGGCAGACTGTCACCTCCTCCGCTGAAAAAGCCTCGTCTGGCTGACGTCTGTCCTTACAGCGTCGCAAACTTTGACCTTTTCTTGCTGCTTGATGACGGTACCCAGATCCCAGCCAACAGGGAGGCTGTGGCCGGGGTGGAGGGTGCGGACGGAGCCGGTTCTGAGTATTTCAGGGCCCTGTTGAGAGGTGGGTTTGGAGAAGCTCAGGAAAAGGCAGAAACCGCCATCCCTATTAAAGATGTCAGCGTTGGGATGCTGCTACCGGTGCTGCATTATCTGCACGGATGTCGCCTCACGAAACAAACAAGGGAAAAGGATGAAGAAGAGAACAGGAGGCGGTGCCAGGTTCTGGACTCGCTGGTTCTTGAAGGACTGGATTTTTGCCCAAAACAGGCGGAGGAGCTGACTTTTCAGAAAACCCCTTTAGGAGAGATGATGATGGGAGCCTGCAGGTTTTTGGTGACAGCCCTGCAGAAGGAGCTGGAAGATCTGTGCATGTCTCTTCTGTCCCACTTCGCCAAAGCTGCTTCGGCGTCCGCAGAGGACGACGCTGGAAAGGCTGCTCATAAGATGGACCACGTCAGCTTGGAGTCCGCTGAGGAGAACCTGGTTAACCGAACGTCGGAGTTAGAGTTGAGCGGATTTGAGCTGCAAACGGATCAGAAGGCAAACAGCTCCGTTCACCAGAAAACTCTTCAGAAGGCCAAGACAATCAAAGGTGTTGCATCCGGTTCCAAGTCCAGCTGTGTGGACAAACCCCTCAGTGGAGAAGACACCAGATTAAAACCAAAGATCTCGATGAAAGGTTCAGCGCAGGTCCTGAAATCAGAAACTCAGGACTCGGTTTCGTTGTCAGAATCCAGTCGTGGAGGTGGCGCCGTAGCTGCTCTCCTACCACAGGTGTACTGGTTTTCCCAGAGGTACAGCTACCCAGCCCTGGGGCGCACCTGCCTGTCGCTGCTGCTCAGCTGTCAGGACCCTCCCGGACCCGCCTTCTCCCACTCCCATGCTGGCGTTTGCCTTCGCAGATTGGCCAGGGTTGCAGACTGCACAGAGACTCTGAAACAGGATCTGGTCAGTCTGGCCTCAGCCGCTCTGAGCTGAGACGTGGGTGGAAGAGCCGTCAGTGTCATGAACTCAGACAACACAATTCACTGATGGTTTGACTCCGATGCTTTTTACAAACTTCTAGAAAAGCTGCCATCATTTTATTTATGATTAATCAAGTGCAGGTTTGATCATCTGCAGTGAAAAACATCTGAATTAACCCATAAAGACCCAAACGGCCACCGGCACCATCTACTGATCTAAAGCATTTAATATCTTCAGAACCAATAAACCTATCGATACATGTAAATAATTGGTGTGAAATACAGTTTATCATCTATTTACGGTCACCAGATATGACCCATCTGGACTTTCAGAGGCTCCGTAGTTACCATGGAAACGCTGTCCTCTTCTACAACATCGATTCACCAGTAAAACCCACGGAGTTCGATAAATGACACAGGATGGACATGTTCGTTTTTATGCTCAGTAAGTGATATACAGTCCTGGAAAAAAGTTCTCGGATGCCCTTAAAATTTTTACACGATCTCAAATATAATCATGAAATATCTGAAATAAAATATTTCGGTGTTTCAAAAGATGTGGCTGCATCAGACAAACAGATGCAAATGATTATTTTTGATTTTGGTTATTGTTTATAAGGAAAAAAAATGACAAAATTAAATTATTGACAGTTTCAACATGTCACGTCCTGGATGTTTTTCTGCTGAAACATCCAGTTTGGACCTGGACAGAACTGAGCATGTGCAGAAGGAGCATGTGGGTTTAGAGAAGGGAACAAGACTGGGCTGATTTCAGTGACTTAAGGAGGATTTTTAATGCATTGTATCATAAATCCACGGGGTGTCTGAAAACTTTTTTCCAGGACTGTATTTTGCTGAAAAAGTCACTTTTTTTCAGTTTCCTCTCTTTCTGATTTAATAACTCAACTTTAATCTGAGTTTTTATGAACATCTACATGATCAATGAATTAAAATTAAGAAAATATGTGGGTGTCAGTTAAAAACATAAAATACACAGGATGATATTTTAATAAATGGAGATAAGTTACTTATGAAAGGTTAAATCTAGATAAATATTTCTTTGGGAACTGTCATTAAAGTAGCGCTGGGTCTTTATGGGTTAAACGGGCACTAACACAACTCACTCTGGAATTATTTTCATACATAAGTAGCATATATTTCTATGTAGATTCAGTGTTACTTGATATAAACTATTTCCCTTTCCCAGCATGATATTTTTGCATTTGAATTTACTGTTTGAATTATTGACATTTGTATTGTTTTTTTCTTTCTTTTTTTTTTTTTATTATAATTTTTTATTTTGTTTTTTATTTGGCAGATGTCATCATTCATTTTGATAAATGTCATTTAGCTGGAAGTACTGGAATTATCAGGGTCGGTCTCTGAACCAGTAGTTTATTTTGTACAGAGATGATATGGAATAGCAGATATACAGTGTATAAAATTCACCTGTGTCATATAAATTTATGCAACTGAATATATAGCTGGAACCTCACTTGGCTTTGAGTTTGTTCTTGTTCACAGTTCAAGGTTATCTTTGTTTTCCCACTTGTTTGGCGGCAAATATTCACATAATGACAAAAAAAGGACGACATCAAAAATAGATCAAGTTCACACCAAGTACGAAGTATTTACTTTGCTGCCAGTTGTAAAATTAAACAAAAACTATAATAAATGAACTCAAACAAAAGGAAATATCAGGTAAAATCAACATTTCCCACCAGTTTTCATGGTGTTTAGGATCAAATGTCAGCTTTCAATCAAGTCTTTAACCTGAGGCCTGGATAAACTGGAGTGAATGTTAAAACTAAATAAAAACAAAATCATTAACTTTTCCACTTTTTTCAACACGTCATTATAAGAACAGCCAGTTTTTTCAGTATTAAACCCTTTGGTTGAAGCACACGAGTGATTGTTTTAATAAAAAGTTTAGATCAGAAGTCTTTTCCATGACTAGCTGTAAAGTTTACTCCAAAAAATACCTGTAAGCTCAAAAACAGCCCTGCTTACAATATTCAGAGACAAGTTAGTTCCTTAAATCTGGTTGGAAGTAGCTGTTTACTGTTTAGGTTAATGTTAAATTTTTGTCTAATAATAGAATCTATGATGTGTGAATTCATTTTCCAAATTAAAAAAGAAGAGGAATGTTGTAAATGTTGACTTCCACAAACCTGTGTGAAAACTGAACAGCACTTGGTCGTGAAGCTGCAACAAGATGAAAAAAAAAGATCAAACAATGAAATTAAACAAAACTGCCATAAAAAAAAGACGGAAAACTATTTTAAAGATTTAACAAAGTGAAAAGTAAGTATGATTATTTTTTATAAGACTGAGTCCCAAAAATATGGAAGAGGATTAGGGCCACTGGAAAAGGAAATAAAAATTAAGGTTCAATATATTTTTTATTATTATTCTGAGAAACAAAATCTGCATTCTGAGGAAAAAAAAGTGAACTTTTTTCTTAAAATAATAAAAAAAAGTGTATTAGACCTTAATTTAATTTAATATTTTTTTCCCAGTGGCCCTGGTTCTGTTCTGTACAAATTATGTGAAATTTTTGAAAGATTTTTGGGAATAACTGCACTAAATTGTTTGTGCAAAAAAAGAAAAGTGAACGACAGGACTGACATGTTCTTTCATTATCATAAAAACAGCCTTTTGGGTTTATTTTTATTTTGAAGCTTCTCTAAAGCTGCTAGAAAAACTTAAAGGACCCAAAAGTCTGTTAATAATCCACAGCTGAAAATAATAGACTCCTGTTGTTTCTTCTTCTTCATCCATTACGTACCAGTGTTTGACACGTGAACACAATGTGAATAATAACCTAACAGACACATTTAGATTAGATTCAGAGTTTGATGCTGATTAAACTGAGAACTAATCTGGATTAAAAAGTGAAACTCCACTCATTGTAATAGAGCACACAGTGGTTTTATTTGCGTCTGGCTCGGCCCCTGGTCAGTACCAGTACCAGTACTAGTACCAGTACACTGCAGACCACAGGTTAAAGCATGCAGCAAAACAAAGCTGGAACATGAGTGTCAGTGGTGCGACTCCTCAAAGCCGTCGGGCAGAGCATTAACGTGAGAGTTGTGGAACAGAGTGTGGTTTCCATCGCCCCAGGGAAACTTCTAGAAGGAAGAACACAAACACACAGTAGAGGTGAATCGACAAGAGACCTGGATCTGGGACGAACTTAAATATTACAAATACTCCAATGAAAGATAACTCCTTAGTTTTCATTCTTTCCATCATCACCAACAGTAAATATCTTCACTGTAGAGCTACACTGTAAAAAAAAAAAAAAAAGGGTGTGTAAAAGGAACCCAACACAAGTCAAATATCTGTCCATGCAGCAAGAGAATTTCACTCTCAAATTAGGATTAAATCTAGAAATAAGCACGTCTGCACATGTATGAACACTTAAAATAAGAAATTAACTCAAAACAAAATAAATTAACACTTTTGAATTGAAGTTTTTTTAAAATCTTGGTAAGAATCAAATCATTTGCAGTTTAAATACTCATTTCAAATGCTTTTTATACAGGATTTATTTTAGTATATTATATGAACATACTGGGGTGCCAATAGGGGGGGGGGCAGGACAAATTCATGGGGCCCAGTGTTTTTTGGGGCCCACAGAGGAGTGGAGGGGCCCCAGTGGATGCCGGTTAGAAGCTGTGAAAATGGTGTACGGGATGTGAACGGTAAAAGTATACATTTCTGTTTTGTTTTGATGCTATTTCTGCAGGTTCCAGAAGAATTAGGTTTTCATGGAGCTCAGAGTGGGAACGGTGCCTCTGCAAAACATATAACATGATAATGTTTCATCTGACAGTCATTTTTGTCTGAATCCTCCTAATACATGTATGTTACAGTTAGTGCAAAATGTGTGGGATTAAATTTGAGTGACCAGCCAAATGTTTGCTGCTTACAAAGGAGTTACATCCATCGAATGAATTCCAAAAATCCAACAAATTTGAGAAAAATCACACAAATTCCAAAAATCTAATGAATTCTCAACATTGAAGAAATTCCAATAATCGAGTGAATTCCACGAAATAAAAGTTCAAATATCAAATTCTATGCATTAAATAAATTGTAGATAACTCCTTTAATGTCAACAGCTTATATTGAGGATATAAAGTTAATGTTTTGTCTGTTTTCATTATGAAACGAAATCAGACAAATTTGAGTCAGACGCTTCAGTAAAGTTTTGACAGTGTTGAGTCAAACTTATCAGAGATAAAAACTGTTGTGGGGTTTAAGAGGTGATGTTTAATAACGTGTCAGTGTTTGTATTTGAGTAAAAGTACTCAATTCCTCTTAGTTCCTGTCCACCTCCAGGTTCCTGTCAAGGTGTCAAAGACAGAAAAGCCTGGAGTTCAGTCCTAAAGGCCTTTAGGGGACGTGAGCAGGCACTGATGAAGACGAAGGCCGAACCCTCCAGGCTCAGGTGTGGCCCCGCCCACTCACCTTAGTGCGGATGCGGAGGTGATCATACGCCACAAACTCGGGCTGTTCGTGAGAGTGAGCCTGAGCCTTCATGTAGGCGTTGGCCATGCACACGCCCACACCGGGCAGCGCCAGCACGAACGTCAGGATCTTCCAGGTACGAACTGCAAAAAGCAGAGTCAGAAAAGTGAACTTCCATGTGGGTTCCAGATGAAACATTCAAGTTTAATTCAAAGTAGCAGGAAAGAAATGAACACAACAGAAAAAGAGACAAATATGCATATTAAAACACAGTATTAAACAGGAATAGAACAGCAATTTGTACAATATATACAAGAATATATATTATCAATAGAATAATTTAAGAAATATATGTCAATAAGTGCAAAAATATTATATTATTAAAAATGATGTAGTTAATGAAGAAAAGTACAGGATGAATCACTGAACAGTTTGACATTGATGCTGTATTATATATAAAAAAGTAAATAATAAATAAAATATTTAATTTATTACATGAACTTAAGCATGAATTTCCACTCTACTCTTTTATATTTCTATACCATGACATTTCACTCTTTTTGTGATGCTTTAGTTCCTTTTCAGTTTCAGTTTTCATCTCGTCTCATGAATAAGACGTTGTTATAGATCGAATCCTGACAGAAGTTACAGGTCTGTTGGTTAACGTCCTTTTTTTAGCGTTTATCAGGCTGTTGTTTCCTTAAATATTGTCATTTTGAATAAAAACATTCTATTCTGAAGTCAAAGCAGAACCATATATTCAGTGGAAGTACAGTCAACATTAAAGTTACTTATATTGTACTTGAGTATTTCTGTTTATTATCAGTTTATTCTATTCCATTACATCATAGATGCAAATATTTACCCTTTTCTACATGAGTTTTACTGTTTTTATCTCCTTCCTGTCCAAGGAATGATTGTGAAAAACTGTAGGATGATGGAAAATACGCTTTAGAAACTCTTAGATACAAAATGCACACTCACTGACAGAGCAGTGACGCCACAAACACATGATGATCTGATAGAAGACGGTGCATTACTACAGAATTAAATAACAGTTTATGAAACAGTTCAAATGAGCTCGAACCTGAACACGTACGGCTGAAAAATTCTACTCACAAACGGATGCATCCATAAAAGCACAGAGGCCGACAGCGGCTGCTTTTATTGTTCATATTTACCCCCCACATTAGTGGGTGGTATCATGAGTCTGAGTGCTGCCAGGCGTTCATGTCTGCAGACGTGGACGGCAGCTCGTCTGTGACTGTGGATCTGAAGGGTTTGTCGCATTTGACTTAATAGGAGACGCAGTAAAGACAAACCCACCTCCTCCCTCATGGCTCGACGCAGCAGCCAACACTCGACGAGCAGCCAAAGCAGCTGGAGAAAGAGACATCTGCAGAGAGGAGGAAAAGAAAAGAAAAGAAAAGAAAAGAAAAGAAAAGAAAAGAAAAGAAAAAAGAAAAGACAGGCCTTAGATAAACAGCACAGATAAAACTACAGGTACATGTTTTGAATGTGACACCTGTTACAGCCCACAAAACACACAGTAACAGAGATTCTGAATGCCGATATTTGAATATGACAAATATCTGATGATATATTTTGTGGGTGAAATCATTTTATAACTCAGTCATATCAAATAAACAGGAAGGGTTAAGCCTGGGCCTACTGCAGCTACTGCCATATTAAGACATGTGACAGTCCAAAAAAATGACCAAAGCCCATAAATACTTACAGTTCTGCAGAAAGGCCGTCGTCCTCTGCGTACTTTATTCTCCTTTTATTTTCCTGGTGAATGTGTTCTTGAATTTTCTGCCCCTTCCTTGTTGCTTGTTTGCCCTTCAGTCCTTGTCCTGAGCTGAACTGGCTCCAACTGACTCCTCCCCATTTCAGTCTGTCTCTGTGCCAAGAAAGTTTATATTTGGGGAAAGTGCAGAGGAGGGTGAGATATGTGAGGAAGAGGAAGAGGAAGAGGATAGGGGAGTAGGTGAGTGTTAGTGCAGTGGAGGGCGTTAAAGCGGCATTACCATGACCATAAAACACCAGTAGAGCAGTGGGACTGTTTAGTCCCTTTACAGTGGAGGAAGAATTCAGACGGTTTCCAAAAGTGAAAGTACTGATAACATAGAATAGAATAGAATAGAATAGAATAGAATAGTTGTTTTAAGAGAGCATTTATAAACAGAAATTAATCTTTATTGTCACTGTTGCAGAAACAAGGAAAATCTATTAAGCAGAAAAAGCTTAAAATGCAAAAAGACTGTTTTAAAAATAACACAAAACACTGAAAAATGTAGACAATGTACAAAAACTACAAGATACAAGATATTAAATATACATATTTTACTAAAATCCTACTAAATGCTTTTAAAATATACAAAAAGCTAACTTTGTACTAGAGATATGAAAATACTGTATGTATAAGGTAGGATTAAAAAAAACCAGGTGAGGTCAGGTGAGTTTGTCAGTGGGCGGGGCTTAAAGATACTCTACGACTACTATAAATAAAACTGTTCTGTCTTTTTTATGATGAAATGTGTAAATATGACCAGAAAATGAACCTGGAGTGTAAAAAGTCAAACCAGTTAGTGTTCAGTAAAATGGTCCCTGTCAGTGTTAAAACACTATTTATGATGTTTTTTATTCATATTACTGTTGTGTTAATATGTATGTTGCATTTTACTGCTGTTTGTTTACGTCCTGTGTCTGTGGAAGAGGATTTGGGCCAGTGGGAAAAAAAAAAGAAGGTCAAATATATATATATTTTTAAATAATTATTCTGAGAAAAAAAGTCAGAATTCTGAGATTAAAGTCAGAATTCTGCCTTTTTTATTTATTTATATTTTTTTTAATCAGAATTCCGACTGTTTAAAATTTTTTTTTATTATTGTTCTGGGATTAAAATCAGAATTCTTAAAAAAAAAGTCCGGATTCTGACTATTTTTCCTCATAATTCTGATTTTAATCTCAGAATTCTGACTTTTTTCTCAGAATAATCATAAAAAATATATATATTGGACCTTAATCTAAATGTTTGTTGCTGTATCAACTGTAACACTAATTTATTACAGATACAATCTACTCACATTAGTATGATGTGACAAAAAAATATTGTAAATTCTATAGATTTATGAAATAATATGTTGCTCTGTCCTGCAGGTCATTGCACAATGAAAAACCTGACATGACAAATTAAAAATTCAATTAGGACACATTTTTAAATACACAAGAGTAAGTTAAGGTAGTAAATATATTCTAAGTCAGAGAGAAGACAGTAACATTACAGTTTTTTATTTATCAATGAATAAAATGACCAGGAGCTTTTGTTTTTGCTCAGACTGTCCACCAGGTGGTGCTGTGATACAGACTCTGTAGTCGACCTTAAATAACCCTGAAACTGAAGGTGTTTGTGGCTGATTTATTTGTATGTTTGGTCATTTCAAAAGTGTCATTTAAATTCCAATACAATCCAAATGTATTTATAAAGCACTTTAAAACAACCACAGTGAACCAAAGTGCTGATCAGAAGACTAAAAGCACAGTAAAAAAATAAAATAATAAAAGCATTAGACACTATAAAATCAACTAAAAGTCAAATAAATAAATCAAGTTAAAATATAAAACCGAAACAAAATGTCAACATTGTAAGTGTGTTAAAAAGCCAAGAACAGAAGAGATTTAAAAACAGGAGGAGGAGGAGGAGCAGGAGGAGGAGGAGGAGCAGGAGGAGGAGCCTGTGTGATACAGAGGCAGGTTTGGATGGAAATGATCTAAAGACAGAATTTAATGGAAAATGCTGCTTTATAAACTCATTTACAAATCAACACATTCCCCATTTTCCAAATAAAACAGACAAAAACAGTTATTACTAATTCAGATTTTTATGCACCAACAAACTCTATTCAGTTTAATTTACTGAAAACACATTTGATTCAAGACTTTTTATTACTTCATTCAAGATTCTTTTTGTTTTTTTGCTTAATTCAAGATTTTTTTTCCCCCTTAATTCAAGATTTATTCATTCATTTATTTATTTATTTGCTATACTCCACTTTTTTTTTTTTTTTTTTTGCTTAATTCAATGGAACAAGTGAAAATACTCTTGGTAACATTTCTAGGAATTAAATAAATAAATAAACAAGTTCCTCTTTTGGTGATTCTGTCTTATTTTAAGTTTGATGAGATATTTGGACTAGAAATGAGACAAATACACTTAATTTTTGGCAGTGTACTTTTCCTACCTCTTCAGTGAGTTTCGTCCAGAGCTCAGGTTTGCTCTCATTAACTCTGCTCCTGTCAGTGTTTTGCAGTCGGTCAGAGGCCTTTGTTGCCTCCGTCTGGGTCCGTTCAGGCTGCAGAGCAAACAGCAGCAGAGCCAGCAGTGACGTCAGTCTGTCTGAACGTCTGGCGCTCGTGTTATTGTGGGCAGACATTAGACACCGGCTCAGTCTGAAGATGCATTAATATGTACACGCTGAAATCTGCAGCCATTCATAATGAATGTGGCTTATAATTGGTATATTTACTGTGTGAATTGGCTGATTCAGCAGGATTTTGACTCTGCTTTTCTGGAAGTGGATGGAAACGGTGTAGACAGACGTTCAGGTTCCACATTCACACCAAGAGGAGTTAAAGAGGGTCAGACTGCTGAAAGAAGAACATAATAACCTATAAATAAGAACAATTTCACACTTAAAAAAAGGAAGATTAGATTATGAAAATGTTTGGATTGACAAACTATTTGAAAAAAATGAGAATAACATGAACAACCAAGAATTTCTTAAGAAAATAAGAGCTTTTTTTTTTTTCATATAAACAATATTCTGCCTCAGTTTATCATTTACACATGTTTATTACAATTTACAGATCACACTGGATCTACAAATACACAAAACATTTTGTACCAGGCAGAATATTCTTAAAGCTGCATGTACTTTTCTTAACCCTTTATTGTTCACTCATTGAAATACTCCTAATATACCCTTAGTTGAAAAAACAAACAAATGAACACACACACACACACACACACACACACACACACACACACACACACACACACACACACACACACACACACAC
>JAPTYQ010000029.1:27329261-27340328 GCA_029814465.1 Ostorhinchus cyanosoma
ACACACACACACACACACACACACACACACACACACACACACACACACACACACACACACACACACACACACCAGAAGGATGGGGATTCATTCCAAATCTATCAGTAAATGATAAAATATGATTTTTCTTTTGTTACATAATTAACAAAATTTTGAGAAATTGACAGCTCAGAGGTGAAGTCTCCTATTCTCTAAAGGCTTTGAAATATCACAAATATTATATAGACTCATTAATATCCAGTTATGTTTAAAGATGTTATTTTACATGTGCAAATCAAATTTTTGACTCATATTTTATCTTCACTGCAGATAAAGCCTGTCCGTTGATAACATGTGTAATCTTTGGCGCCCCCTTGAGGAGGGCTCACACTCTAGATTGACACCCATAAATTTAAGGAGTAAAAAGTATTAGTATGTGGTTAAAAGACAAAATGAGCTTTAGAGGAAGATATGTGGTAGCGACTGATAAAGGTGAACCACAGAAGTGAGGAAGCGTTGTGTGTTTTCAGGCTTCCTGTTCGTAAGAGGGAAGTTCAGGAAGAGGGTCTAAGCTTTTGGATGAACTAACAGTGGGTTTGACAGATAAACGTCTGAGGTGAGTGAATGTTACACATTCATGAGATCAGGACAAAAATATATAATTTGAGGTTCTTACAAATGATTGTGTAAAATACAGAGAGGTCAGAAAAGGATGTGAAGGCACTCCCTTTTGTCTACAGTCCATCCACTTCCACTCGATCAGCATGTCAACTATTAAAGCTGCAACTAATGATTACTTTTATGAATTAATTTTAGTGTCATAGAGTTGGAAAAGTGCCAGTAGGAATGTCTAACAGCTTCATTTGTTGGACTCTAATTAAAAACCCAAATACTGTTTGACAAAGACAAGCAACAAATCTTCCCATTTGAGATTGAGCAAACCTCCAGTTCCATTTCCCTTCAGTTCTCAGGTGCATGTTTCAATGCTTCATCCTTTCAGTTGGAAACTTTGACCTTATTTTATGGTGGAGCCCTTCGATGACACCTGATCAGTCATGGCTTTCATTTTCTCTCCCTGGATGCTCTATATTACTGAATTATAACATACATGTTTGTTTGTTTGTTTGTTTGCAGGAATACAAAATAAGACTTCATCAGTTTGTCCATTTCCCCTTCAAGTTGCCCTCTGCAGTTTTTCAACCCCAAAATGTCAACGCGAGACACCTCCCACTTCCACCTACATTTGAAACTCTCACTTCCTCTGTGTCATTTTGTGATGTACTTTAACCTTCTGTCTCCTCTGAGTCCTCACATTGGTGGCAGGGTGTTTCGTGCACTGCTGAATCTCCTTGAACTGAATCGTACCATACGACCCCCAGGTAGGCCTGCACACGTCTGTCTGCAACTTGTCATTTCTACCTGCAGGTTTCTCTCTTATCAGATATACACGAGCCTGTATTTTTAGATTATGAAGACATGTATGAAAAAATTTGAGGTGAGCATCATTGTTGCTCATGTTATACACGGGTTTCTTTTGTTTCAACTAAGTGAATTGTTTCCTACGTCTAACTAGGCAATGTTTTCCATCACACCAGAGAGAGACAGTGGTAGGGAGAGATTATTGACATGCATCTAGGCCCCTGATAAAATTAGAGCCCACTCTATAAAGGATTATTAAATTAGGTGCAGAGCAGCCTGAGCAGTCTTGTGATGCACATGCAGAAAAACTGTTATAGTCTGGAGTTTGAGCTTAGGTGCGGCAGCAGATTTCAGGAAGTACATCTTCAAATGGAGGTAAAGACAAACATATATGCTGTTTTTATATCACTGCTACTGAGAATAAATAATTCCTTTTTGCTTGTTTCAGCTGCTTTTTTAGTGAGTATCTACAAAAACTTTTTTCTCATTGTAAAGGCTTTTGATGCATGTCTGTCTATGGGAAAACATATGAGTGGATGAGTGTAAATGACAAATATGGCAGGAGAGAAAAGCTGGTGGTTTAGTCGCTCACTCTGTAGGATGTGGTGTAACTGCCGCTCTGTCAAACTCATCTGCCTTTTTCAACACACACACACATGCAGCTCAGCTTCAATGAACTGCAGTGACGATAAATAGTCTGCTTTTATCTGTTGCCTTCTCCGTGTGGTCTCGTGCAGTGGTTGTTCGACATGCTCAGGCGTTAGAGTTAAACAGAAACCTGTACTAAAGAGAGAGAGGATAGCATCCATTAGAGGCAGACTAGAGGAAGTAGTTGTGAAAGCCTTTGCTTCCTCTTTTTTGTAGTTTTCCTGTCGTGTCTTTCAGCTTCGTCTGTTGGTTTATTTCCACATGAAATCTAAAACCATGTGTAAAGAGACTAGTTTCAAACTGCTCCTGGTTTAAATGCATCCTAATAACATGCACTTCAACTGCAAAGAGACACAGATTCCTTTGCAGCTCATTCATTTTGCATTCGTTTTCTTCACACTCTCTCTTTAGTATAAGCCTGTCTTGGTGCTTTTTTCCAGTTCGCCATGTCCAGGAAGGTTGTGAGGACCAGTAAATTTCGTCACGTCTTTGGTCAGGCTGTGAAAGCTGACCAATGCTACGATGACATCCGCATTTCCCAGATGACATGGGACAGCAACTTCTGCACCGTTAACCCCAAGTTCGTGGCCATGATTGTGGAGGCCAGTGGTGGAGGAGCCTTCATAGTCCTGCCTCTGAACAAGGTAAATGTCAAAGTCCAAATGGGAAAACTAAACACACTAGACAGAAAACTGGATTTGCAGTCAGTGTCCTCTCTAATAATGCCTGTTTTCTGAAGGGACTGAGAGGGAGTTTTTTTTTTTCTTTTTCACAAACATTGCACTCATTTCTCCAAATTTAAATATTGCCAGTCACCATCACACTCTCAGCTGAATAAGGAAGTTTGATGCCGACTTTGAGTTCTTCTACACGTCACTCGTTCTGCTGTTGAGAAGTTTTCACCATATTAGGAGTTTGTTGTGTGCTCCGCCGGGGCAGGATGTGGCCTTGTGTGCTCTGTTTCTGAGGACTTTAAGTGGCTCACAGCTACTGCATTTAACTCTGGCACTTGAAACTTGGACAGAATTATTACAGTTCTTCAAATAGTCATGAGAATATCATAAAGGGTGTTTAAATGTTTTCTCTGGCTAATTAAGTTTTAATCACTCCCCTATAATTTTCAGGAGGGAAAACTGGGGTCATTTGCTGCTGTGATGTTGGTGCTCTCAGTTCTGTCTCAACATGATTTAATGATTGTTACCGATCCACCTTAAAAGCCCAGTGTACAGCGTCCATATGCAAATCAAATATAGGTGTGATGCCTGTGGTCACACATGATGGTTTAAGGTGGAGAACACAGATCTGGCCCTGATCGTCACACTAACCCACTTACTGGCCATTAGGAGTAATTGAAGGCATAGCTGTGGTATTTGGATCAGCTGATGAGTCCTCCTTTCCTCTTCCCACCTCGACTTGACAATCTTATGTTGTATTCTGTTTTCTATTCTTCAGCTTTCGTGTTAACTCTCTCTCTTCATTATGTGACAAATGTCTTACAGAAGAAGTCAAACTTTAACAGATATGCTTCATATAGAGTTGAAACCTGATCTGCTTTTTGTTGAACTCGGAGCCTCTTAACAAACACCAGCGTTGACTGCTACCTTAAGTACTTATAGTAGCAAAAAAAAAGAAGCTTGTTTTGTTTTTCTGGAAAAAATCCAATGTTCCTTCAGCTAAATTACAGCTGGAAGAAATGGTTAAACTCTTTCACCTGGAGAGAATCTGATTGTCATTATTAAATGAACTACACCAGTTTAAGTTCCAATAGAACACTGATAACTCAACCTGAATATTATTACAACTGATGTGGCCTCCCTTGGTGTGATACGCCATACGTCCTGGGATGGGGGGGGGGGATGTGGACAAATGGTAATAATGGATGTTTTTGTGACTAACTGTTGAATTAAAAATAAAACTGCTTCCATGTTAACTGACATCTGTATTCACCATCCTTCATAATGTTTGTCTTTTGGCAGACGGGGCGTATCGACATGTCCTACCCTAATGTGTGTGGCCACACAGGTCCAGTCCTGGACATTGAGTTTTGTCCACACAATGACAACATCATCGCCAGTGGCTCTGAGGACTGCAGTGTGATGGTAATTCAGCAGCGAACGTCACACATGAACCACTGTTTGATCTGTCATGTGGGCTGTAAAAACTGGGTCTCAATCTCTTTCCATGTGATTTAAAGATCTGGGAGATCCCTGACGGTGGGCTGATCACACCCCTCACAGATCCTGTGGTCAAACTCGATGGCCATTCCAAACGTGTTGGCATCTTGAGCTGGCACCCCACGGCTCACAACGTACTGATGAGTGCAGGTACGACGGCTGAATGAAGCTGCAGATGCATGAACATGATGTGACAGAGGTCATGTGCAGAGATGTGCTCACTCTTTCAGAAAAAATGGGCCAAATGAATCATCAGAGCTGTGTTGTTGAGTGAGAATCACACCTCCACAGAGTTAAACAGGAAGTTCTCACAGCCTCCACCCACTCTCAATACTGATCAACACTACTGCTGCAGTTCAGCCTCTAACTAACAATAAACTCATGATGAATCAGTGAAGTGAGCTGCGAGGACGAGGAAATATGACCAAAAAACACCATCATACTGTCAATAAGATTATGTAGTTTTAAATAACATTAAAATATTTACATACCTTTCTTTTCTTACATCAGAAATAGACATTAGAACACATATAGAGGTCACACTTTTAATGATTTATTTCACACAGACTTATGTAATCAGTGATTTAAGATACACAGATTTAGTGCACATGAAAGATTTGTGGTTATCTCAGTAGTTTAGAATGAGCTTTTACGTCTGTATCTAGGTTTATTACTTTCAGTTCAGTTAATAACGTTCACAGTGGTGAATCTGATCCTTATTCTGTCGTCATGGCAGCTATCATTGCTGCTCTGTTTTTTCTAAATATAAAACGTGCCATCTGAGGTGCTCTAAAGGAATGAATGTGAAAAACAGCATCATTTTTCAGGAAAGTACATTTTATATTCAAAGCATTTACTGATGAAATATGGTAGAATTTTAAAGGACACACAGCTGTGCCCACATTTATACAAGTGAAAAGGTACATACACCAAAATGAGTGTTAGTTTACATGTTGCTAAACTCCAAAACAGCTTATTAAGACTGAGGAAAGTGAAAAAAGCTGATATTAAGTGTAGAAGTATTGTATGCCAGGCCAGGTCATGTTTGTAAATGAGAACTGGTTCTCAGGCATTTTACCTGGTAAAATAAAGGTCAAATAAAAAAAAAATAGAAATGAAGTGTCCCCAAATCAGTAGAGCAGAACAAACACCGTACAGACAGTTCCCCAAACTATAACATCAGGGATCAGTGGGAAATGGATGCTTTGAACAAAACAGATGAATGGACCTGGAGGTAAAGAGTGTCTCTTATCCAGTAGATCGAAGAGGGAAGCGTCCAACAGGTCAAGAATACTGACTCCTGTTTTGACTGTGGATGAATGGCCCCACCTTTTCACCTACGATCATTAATGTTACTCATGCAGGTTGTGACAACGTGGTAATCCTGTGGAATGTGGCCCGGGGTGAGGCAGTGGTGAGGATCGACAGCGTACACGCCGATCTCATCTACAGCGCCTGCTGGAATAGAGATGGCTCCAAGATTCTCACGTCCTGCAAAGACAAGACCCTGCGAATTCTGGATCCACGTAAAGGCAGCGTCCTCGTCGTAGGTTCCATTCATCTGCTCCAGTCACAACGCACTGTCACATTTAGGATCATTTTCTTCACAAACATCTGCATCTTATCTAATATACAAGTCAAATTGATTTAATTCAAGAAAATGGAACAAGTGAAAATGATCTGGGTAAGATTTCTTGAAATAAGACTTTCCAGATCCAGGGGGGATATATATTCCAAAAATATGAAACTGGTGTCCCATAGAAATATGTGCAAATTACAGATATATTACAAAGAAAAAAAAATTCCAAATAAAAGTAGTATAAAAATGTGCAAATATAACAATGCAAATGTGCGGTTTCAAATAGAATAATGTATCTGTCAGAGGGTCAAACCAGTGCTTTTATTTTTACTGCTGAGACTTTTGTACTTTTACTTCATTAGGATTTCTCTCGCAGGTCTTTGTTGTGATAAAGTAAAAGAACTGACTACTTTTCCCATGGCTGTTGAAAAGTGCCAACTGTGCTGTGCTTTAACAGGAGAAGGAGAAACCTCATGAGGGCTCCAGGCCTGTCCGGGCGGTGTTCATGTCGGACGGGAAGATCCTCAGTACTGGCTTCAGTCGTATGAGTGAGCGACAGGTGGCTCTGTGGGACCCGGTGAGTGATGAGAGCGGACGTGCACGACGCCTGCCCTTCAGTTTCAGTTGCATTTGTTTCCAGGATCATTCAGTGTAGTTACAACACGACTGTTTCACAACTACCATCTTACAGCATTAAGGGCGGCGTTGTCCTGTACTATCCAACATACCTAATTAAATAAATCCTCAGCTTACCGACCGTCTGCTCAGCCTTTTTGCAGGATGTTATAATGCATTTGTGACTGTGTGTTTCCATTTTACAGAATAACTTTGGAGACCCGCTGACCCTGCAGGAACTGGACACTGGCAGCGGCGTCCTCCTGCCATTTTACGACCCAGACACTGGCGTCGTCTACCTGTGCGGCAAGGTGAGAGTGGGATGTTGAAATATGGCCGTTCTCTCTCTGCTCCTAAAATCCTCCAGTCTCTAACGGCGTGTTCGTCCATTCTTGCTCACAGGGGGACAGCAGTATCCGGTACTTTGAGGTGACAGATGAAGCTCCTTATGTCCATTTCCTCTCCATGTACAGCAGCAAAGAGAGCCAGAAGGGGATGGGATACATGCCCAAGAGGGGCCTAGAAGTCAACAAATGTGAAATTGCCAGGTGATAACATACAGTTTTCAGATTCACTGTTTATTTCCACCTTTATTCTGTCATTCAACTACGTCTCAGAGATGATTCCACTACACTTGTCTCACAGCTTTAGGTTCTGTTTGGATTTCTTTTTTTTTTTTAAACCCTTTCTTTCTTGTGATAAATTAGAAGATGAGTTTCTCCAAATTTCTCATACTTCTTTTTAAAGACACCTGATTTTCTCGGCCCATGAAAAGTGGACTTTTTAGAGGTACCTACACAGATGTAAAAGGACGTGATGATCGTATTGAATATGATGCTTTACTGCAGATTAAACCACACAACAGTATTGTATAAAGTAGTTAAAGTGAGCTCATCCTTAAAGATAGGGTAGGAGATATTTTCCTGGAGCCTTTTTTACTCTAGTGCTTAAAACCCCTTTCACGTTCCAATTCCAACCAATTCATTCAATGCTCTAACATAAAAATAAAAAATGTAGTCACCTGTGGAACGGACAGGACAGAAAAAGCCGTGGACGGGGGTATCGATGCTGTGCAGCACTTGTGAACCCTCGGGAATAAGCATTGCGCATCTGGAGGCGTGGCTTTGGGGGGGAGGGGTCTGAAGAAAGGGGTTTGACTTTTGAATTGTGTATTTTCAAAATGTAACTTGCTCGAACCATGTTTTCCAAGATCTCCTACTCTACCTTTAAATCCCTACAGCACTAGAATGCAGCACATGCATGTGAATCCAAAAGCTTCATATATAACAGTCAAACAATAACAGGTTGTTTTTTTTTAGGGTGGTCCCTTCTTTAACTTTCCATACTTACACGTCAACAAATATTTTCACCCCCAGGTTCTACAAACTTCACGAAAGGAAATGTGAACCTATTGTCATGACGGTGCCGCGCAAGGTGAAGTTTTACCGGAAGAACATACTTTATATATTTCCTTTATTTGTCTACTTGTGCCATTGACCTTTCCCTTTCCTCCCGGCGCAGTCGGATCTGTTTCAGGAGGATCTGTACCCAGACACCGTCGGCCCTGAACCTTCAGTGGAAGCAGATGAGTGGTTTCAAGGCAAAGATGGCCAGCCCATTCTGATCTCTCTAAAAGACGGGTTTGTAGCAACCACCAAAGCCAAGGAGTTCAAAGTTCACAAAAGTCTCCTGAAGACCACAACTGCCTCTGCGGGGAATCAACACGACAACAGCGGGGTGAGATGTTCAAGGCTGTTCTGCTGAGACCAACTTTAAGCTCCACTTTTCAATGTCATTTAACGATAATCAGTCACAAATTTTGCACAAATGTAGTTAATAACCAGCTGTGTTTTTCTGTCTTTATCAGGAAGTTCAGTCCTTGAAGAAGGAGATGCAGGACCTCAAAGCTGAGATAGAGGCTTTGACTAAACGCGTGAAAGAGCTGGAGAGCAAACATTAAAACTGAAAGAGGCTTAACAAACCAGAAAAATAAACCAAGAACAGAAGTCTAAAGAGAAAAAGAGGAGCAACGGCAGAAAGTGAGAGGCTGATGTAACTTCTGATAGCTGTGAAACAAAGGGAGAGATTAAGACAATAGGTAACAATAGGTATATGAAACTTCTTTTTTGGGGGGTGGGGCTTGAATTTCCTTATTTGGTTTGTCTGATCAATTTTAATATATGCTATTCGTTTGAAATAAAGTCTTCTGTATTTTCAAAATACTGTTTTGAATGATTTTTAACTCATTATTTTCGACAGACGCATAAAAAGTCACAACGCAGGATTTAGATTACAGCAAAGTTTATTAATTTCTCCTCATTGTCATACAAAATGAGAAACAAAAAGCAATAACAAATGTTACATCAAAGGCAGTGAAATGTTAAGTGGATATTTGAGAACATAACATCAGAGAAACAAGTGCAAACAAATGCCCCCTGAGGCCGACGGAGGTGCCTTTGGTCATTGAAACGTGAAATGGAGAAAAGGAACCGACAACACGACAGGGACAAAGGTTTAGGAAAACTACATGGAAATTATAAACTACTATAAAACTACTTCTAAAAGACCAAGTTCAAATTTTTCCTGTAATGATAAGCTTAGTAATTTGATAACCCACACAACTGTCAGTTAAGAAGAAATGTCGCTCCTTTTTGGGACGAAATATACAGAGTGCAACCATTTCTGAGCTGTATCATTTACCCGTTTAAAATGAAATGAATAAAGACTGAAAAAAGAATCTTCTAATTTATAATTTACAGCCAATACCGTTTTACAGACTGTAGCTTATTGTACATAACCCAGCACCTAACAGTAAAACAATGTTCAAACTGAAAAACAACAGCTTAACTGTGAAAATAAAAGGACATTTGAGTCAGTGCGCAGTATTTACAGACTTTTCTTTAACAATCCCCAGTGTCACCTGCTTTGTGGTGTATAGTATAATACATTTAGTATAATATTATCCTGTGTATTTTGCATTTTTTAGTGAAAATCAGGTATCTTCCTATATTTAATTTACTGACCATGTAGATGTTCCTAAAAGTTCAGATTAGTCGATTGTTATAATATCAGAAAAAGAGAAGCCTGAAGAAAAAGGGACTTTTTTCACCAAATACATCATTAACTGAACATGAACCACGTGTTTCCATCCACTGTCATTGATCCAAGTTTATGGGTTTTACTTAAAGAAGATGAAGATGTTTCCACGTTCACTGCATGGGTCACATCTACACGGAAAAACTCCAAATCTCACCAAGAGTATTTTTCTCATTTCTACTCCAAATATCTCATCACACTTAAACTAATCACATAAAGAGGAACTTTTCAGTGAGATATAAGAACTGATATTTAGAAAATACATCTGGAAAGAAGAAATCTTACCAAGATTATTTTCACTTGTTCCATTGGCAGATTTTTATTTTTTTGGCTGAGCTCAAGATTTTTTTTTCTTTTTTTGCTTAATTCAAGCACAAAAATCTGCCAATGGAACAAGTGAAAAGTGATCTTGGTAAGATTTCTTGAAATAAGATTTTCAAAATCTATTGTCCAAAAATAAGTTCTTTATATCACACTGAAAAGTTACTGTTCAGGTGATTCTGTCTAATTTTAAGTGTGATGAGATATTTGGACTTGAAATGAGAAAAATTCACTTGGTAACATTTAGTTTTTTAAGTGTAATGACTATGAAAAGATGACAAACTGCATTTACACCAATTATTTACATGCATTGACAGGATTAGTGGATCAATAGGTATTAAACATTTAATATCAGTAAATGGTTTTGGTCGTCAGTGGCTGTTTGGGTCTTTATGGGTTAACAACTACATCATCCTACCCTTATTTCTCTCAGATGAGGTCCCCATGATGGGAGCCTTACACATAGTTTTTGCTGGGAGCTGAGGCGCTGTTGCTGTAGTACTTGGCCGTCCCCCCTGAGCTGGACCTGGGTCTGCTGAAGCAGCACAGCAGACCTCCAGCCAGAAGGAGCAACACACCAGCGCCCCAGCCCACAAAGATACACGCTCCCAGTTCCATCTTCTGAGAATTGTGCACTAAAGGGTTGTTGAACTCCTGTACGACCTTGTGTGCAGACCAACTGGCGGCGATGATCACCAGCAGGCCTGCGATCAGCATGCCCACCCCGGACACCAGGCTGATCTTGGGCTTGGCGTCTTCATTCTCCACACAGGTGGTAAAGTCGGCCCCACAGAACAGGATGAGGAGGCTGAGGGCGCTTAACATGGCGCTGATGATGGTCAAAGCCCGGGCAGCCTGCAGGTCAGAGGGCAGCACCAGCAGGGAGTCGTAGTTCTTGCACTGCTGCTGGCCTGTGCTCTGAACCACACACTCCATCCACAGGCCTTTATTAGTGCTCTGAACACAAAGGGAAAGACAGTTCAAACATGCAACACACCATCACTGATAACAGCTTCTGTTTGTTGAAATGTTTAGCTTTAGAGTCTTATTTTTGTGGGAAGAACATCAACAATGTGCAATGATCATAATCCACAATGGGCGATAATCACAATCAGCCATGTGCAATAATGGAAAACCACAATGTGCAATAACTATAATCAACCATGTGCAAGAACTACTGTTCTCATCTCTCACTGTGACTTGAGTGAATGGGGGAGGGGCAGGAGTGTATGTTTT
>JAPTYQ010000029.1:27344219-27382143 GCA_029814465.1 Ostorhinchus cyanosoma
GTTGTAGAAGATGACGGTGTTTCCACGGTAACTACAGAGCCTCTGAACGTCCAAATGGGTCATATGTGATGACCATGGAAAGACATTTTATATCAGTAGATGGTTTGGGTTAATGTTGGAGGTTTGGATCTTTATGGGTTAATATTATTGAAACATTTTGCTTCGTATGTTTCCTTTCTTTAGTCAAGAAGAACCATCTCTGTACGGCACATCAGAATGTCGTTGTGCATGCTGTGTCTTTATAATGACAATCAAAGGAATCTTGAATCTTGATCTGTCCGTTACCTGTGCAGTCACAATGTTGGACCCTACGAAGGAGGATACAGTCCAGCGTGGGATGGCACAGCAGACAATGACCCCGATCAGGCCCAGGACCCCCAGGGCCACACAAACGATCTGAACTCCAACGTTTCCCATTCTGGATAAAACGATCTGAGAGAAAAGTCCAACACATTAAACAGCTTCTCTATGCACCTATGGTTAATAATCTTTAAAACCAATTAATCAGTCCATGTCATTTTTAAATAAAAAAACCCTGAATTCTGTGGTTCTTGTCTGTTAAATCTGAGTATTTTCTAATGTCTCTCTTCTTCAGGGGAATGTCTTCTGTTTGTGACATTTCATAAATAAAACCCATCAGTTGATCAGAAAATAATTAACAATAAAAATAATCATCGCAGTCCCAATTCTTGCCAACTTCACCTAAATGTCATTCTGTATTCATACTCAAATTATTTTCCATTCTTCTCTCATTTCCTTCTCTTCTCTGTTGGTTACTACGTGCTTGTCAAAGAGTTTTTTGACTGTGCTTAATATACCTAATGGCACTCCCTGCCCTGGTTAGATAATAGCCATTAATGATTCAGGGGCCTTTTTCATGTTGTGACTGTGTTGTAGCCGCTGTGCTGCAGGTTTTGTGATTACATAGCTGAACACACGCTCATACAAACACATCTCTCTGACAGGTCTTCACAAGAAGATGTGTCTCAAGGCTATGTTTTAAACCGGGGTCCTGTTGTAACAGGCCCTTGGTTGTTGGTCCTCCACCCAGACTGAGCCTCCTGCCCACAGCCGCCTGTGAGCTGCTTGAGTTACATTCGTAAACATGAAAAAGGGTGAGGTAAAAATTTAACAAATAATCATTGTCCCCCTTTCTTAGGCATTCACCGTATTTGCTGCATGCAGGTAATCTAAAATATTCACAATAATCTAAAACCAACATGGAAAGAACACCTTTTTGCATTTTTTTAACAAAATAGTCTTCATTCACATTTTGGAAAATAGCAAAGTACAGCCAATAATTGAGTCAGAATTGGAACAATGTGATAATTTTGGTCTGGATTTAGACCGGGACAAAAATATCTTATATCTTTTAAGCATATGTGACCTGCCCTAGATCAAGAAGTTTCAGAGCAGATTAAACACTCAAAACTAATCTGATGTGGCTCCGTGGATTTAAAATAGTAAGTGAATGAGTTATTCATTGAATATATTATCACAGAAAAGACACATTGTTTTTATAATAAGTATTATTTTATGAGCAAACTTTTTTTTTTTGGTCTTTGGGTTGTGCATTCCCATTAAAACCATCCTGAAAGCAGAGAAAAATGTTCTTAAATAAATCCCAAACAGGCTGATACTCCATTTGCGCTCCACTCACAGATGTGTTTATTTGCACTTTTCCAGGATTTTTTTCTGGTGCATATAAAAAGATATTCAACTAATCCTCAACCAATCCTTTTTATTATCCGCTGTTGTTTTAGCTTTTGCAGAATCCTGTCTCCTTTTAGACCTCAGAGTGGTCATTTGAATTAAAAAGCGGTTTGAGGGTGCCTACCTTTTACTCTCTGGACTCGATTTGAAACTTGAAAAATCAGTTGAAATATTTCTTGAGGCTCCCTCTTTCTTCTTGTCTGATGCTGTTTTCTGATGTACAAGTACTGTGCAGAGGCTGCGTGATAAGATGGGGTATATGTAGAGGAATGTGAGGTGTAAGGTGTGGCCCAGTGTGAAGGGGGGAGTTCACAGAAGGGAAAACCAGACTGGACTTGCCCTGTACCTGTGATTCCCTCTGTTTTCCACCTTCGACCTGCTGTGGAGCTCAGACAGGTTATTACAAAATTCTCCTCAGTGGATAAAACTTTGCAAAAGTCTCTCTTCACAAATCGAAACTGTAAAACCTGAAATCTGACCCTAACCCAACGCAGACATTGTTGTGATTGTAACTGTAATGAGGACAGTGACTGACTCATTTTGGTCGTATTCATCCATGAATCACACTTTTGGGAGACTTCCCATTTTTCCATTTGCTCCGTCGAAACAAACAAACACTCCCAGACAATCACACCTGCACATCCCAGGTCACCCCCCCCCACGTTCCCGCTCCTGTCGAAACTGTGATGACGAAGGCCATTTGGAAAACTGAGACTGAGTGGGATTGGAATTTTGCGTAATATATCAAACAGGGTTTTGTGGATCATGGGATTTTTAAAAAATATATATGTAGATATATTTATACACATGTGTAACATTATGAAATCAAATATGCGTGGCCTCTTTTGACTCAGACACAGTGACACAGACATAATTATGGATTAGATGTTAAAAATCCAAATTAAGATCTTCGTTTGGATATTTATAGGTCAAATAAAACTTAATGACCCATTCAGTGAGTAGTTTAATATGTAAGAGTTGGATCAGTGGAAAGATGCATTTGATTGCATTAGAGATTCTGAGGTTCATCAGAAAATTTACTAGAAATAACAATTTTTTTCAGTCACTTAAAAAAAAAACTATTGCTCTGTAATTTTTTTCCCACAATTTCAAAATATCAAACAATGTAGAACCACAAGTAACAGATATGTTGTTGTTGTTGTTGTTTTCCTATTGCCTCGTTAAAGTATTTAAATCAATTATGTGGAGAAGAACTTTGACTTTGAGCCAAATCAAGAGACTTTTATGTACCCACAGATAGATTTCTTTGGTTAAAGCTACGATTCATCAATCAGCTCATGCAACTATTTCACTATCTGGTTTATAGAATTTTTCTCTTCAAAGGCCAAACTGTGACCCCAAAGAAAAACACAAGACAAATTTGATAAAAACCTGATAAATCCTAGTCATTGGACTCTCAGTAAAGATTAAAAGCTGCGAGCCTTACAGGTATTTTAACAGCTGTTGTATTAGATGTACATTCATTATACTGCACATTTACTTTTGTGTCTGTGAACAGTGGTTGTTTAGTTAAAATAACAATATTACAAGTAAGATTCCTGCATTCAAAATAAGACTTTACATCAAAACTTCCTTAAAGTATCTCAAGCAAAATGGCAAAATAATTCACATCACTAGATTATGAATATTTATCCGTTAAGGTCTGCATCTTCACTGTGGAATAACTGTAATGAGGTTCATTTTTATTATTGGACATAGTGTGTGGTAGTTTAACCTATAATAATGTGAGATAATTTAGACTGATTTTTGTTTTATATTGATAACATGAATTTACACAGTAGCCAGCAAAGTAAACAAAACTTCATTTACATGGTGGATTTCATTCTAGCTGGAAGACTGCGTCATGTCAGGTAACAACAGTGATGCAACTAATCAGGTAGTGCGTTTAAAAATACCTATAAAATTACACTGAACACCCATCCATTAATATGTATATAAAAAACCACAAACAATTATGACGATTAAAACTAAAAATAAAACATTTAATGAAATAATGAAGACACACGGCAGTGCAGTAAAAGATAGGTAGGTGAGTTAAACTTAATAAAAATGTAGAAATACAACGAAATATAATAATTAAAAGAACTTCAAATTGTTCGATAAAAGAACAGAGTTGACTAAAGTTATAATGAGCAGGATAATGCATCAAAAAGTATAAAGGTCTTATTTTATGCTAAAATGTAATTGGACAGAGATACACCTGCTATGGTAAAATTCAAATAAAGTACACGCACTTCATCTCAAAATTAAGTCCAGTATTTGAGTAAAAGTATTTCTTTCCATTCTCTGTTGAAAAGGAGAGAAGCATTTGTACCGGACTGCAGTTTCCGGTCTAACGCTGCAGTTTGACTTATGAACGCTGGATGGCGCACCATGAGTTCTCATTTAAATCTTCATTGATGCTATTGTCAAATACTAGGGGCGGAGCCTTACGTATATGACGGATGCCACGTACATCCAATTAGAGAGGTGATTTGAGTTCCAAATTCCAAAATGGGCCAATCATCTCCTGAGAAAAGTGTGATGAACTCAGTTTGATTCAGCCTCCTACGTTACCGTAGACACTTCAATAGCAAGGGCCCTTTTTTAAAGTTCCTGGGGGAAGAGTGAGGGGACCCGGACGAACTGAGGGAAGGGGGCCAAGGCTGCGCTCGCAGGATAAAAAAATTACACATCACCATCCCCAAAGGAGTGTTATTACATTAAAGATAAGGTTTGGAGACATTTATGCGTGTATAAATTGTATTACCTTCGATAACATTAGCTAACTAGCAGCGGTAGCTAGTTTGTATGTGAAAGCTACATTACATGGCTAGAAGCTACATAGCTAGCCTTGCTAGCTCAAGCTCGCCAAAGCTTATTGATTGCTCTTGTCCGCAAATATTGCTCGATTAAATAGGGTAGGATGCTGAATCTTAACGCAAAGCGAATTTTAACTTGCACAACGACTAACTAATGGTGTCTTTCCCTGTTATTTTTTATTCTTGCAATCTTAGCTGCACCACGGAAAACCAAGGTCTTGCCTGCCCGAGAACGTCAAAAAATAAAGAAAATGGCGGAGCCGGACAAATTAAACATCGACTCTATAATTCAGCGTCTCTTGGAAGGTGAGGAGTGAGAACAATTGTACACGAAGATATTCTCATTATATTACTGTAAAGCGTGTAGGTTGTTAAATATATATTTCATATATCACGTAAGCCGGCTGAAGTTAATGATAGTCACGTTACGTTGTAGTAGTCTACTCAAGATATCTGGGCACTCGTATTCCATGGTTGGATTTGGATACAGATTTTTTAGCTAACGATTTGAACATAACCTTATTTAAGGATAACTATTTTTTGTTTTAATGACAGAACCAGACTGTCATCTCAAAATTGATACTATATATCTGACTTTACAGAATGAAATGACAGGACACATCACACATGAGCTCGGAATTGGTGTTTTTGGGTCTGTTCATATGATTGGAGATGGAGGAAATGATAATGGGCAGGCGTTCAAGCCCAGTTGCACGGGTGCACTGCTTACTGTTTTGCACTTGCAGTGTCAAAGATCTGATTACAATTTGCAGTTACAACCTCCCCCAGACTGACTTGATAATTAGATGTCCAAACGACAATGCCTAGATTGACACATGGTCAGTGAGATTGCTTTTCGGCTTTTTCTTTTAATGGACTCCAAATTTTAATGACAAACAAGTGCATAATCTCTCTTATGCGGCCTGTTGTTTCTGAAGGTTGTGTGACTTAGAATATCTTCCTTATAAATAATTAAAGCTGTAAACAGATGCACTAGATTTTTTTTCTCAAGACACTGAGTTCAGATATGTATGGACCAATTGTTAATCTGTTTTGGTTCTGCAAAGTCGACACAGACATTCCTAAGTGGCCAGTTTTAAATGGATGAATGCCCACTGTATACAGTGTGTAGACTGGAGACACAGATTTGTTATGGTTAAAGTTGACTGTCTATGAGGGAAAACAGGACTGCTTTATCTTCACATCCACATGATGATTGTGTAACAGGAACCCAAAGGACATCAAACAGAGGCATAAATCTCTTCTCACCAAACTGTACAGTTCATCTAAAGAGCAAAACAAATAAGGTTATGACCTCTGTAGTTGCCCTTGCCAAGCAGGTGTTTTCCCTGCACAACTGTTTGCATAACAGTCTGTAGAGTTTGTATAGGACCAGTATGTGTCTGTCTGTCTCACTGTATCATGTGTATAATGCTGGGAATCGTATGACCTCTATAAACTATGATTTATAGGTTTAAGGAGATGTTTTCTTTTTTCAGTAAATGTGGAATGTTTAGAAGAAAGAATTTTCCCAGCCATAACACTGTTGATACATTTGACCTTAGCCCTCTCTTTGTTTACCTTATTAAATATAGGCTCTGCTCAATCAGCCTAAGCTGAGCTGGTAGAGGTGATTGGGATTATTCTCAAATATGCATGTGCAGTTCCGACTGCCGCTTAACTGTTGGTGTACACCAAATTGTTATAAGGCCATGATAAGGCTGTCTGCCAAATGGAGAAGAAGGCAAACATGCCTGATAGTGGCAGTATTTATATCCTCTTATGTAACTCACTTGACCTTCTTTTTTTTTTTTTAAACTACATTTGTAGTTTTACTGCTGAGAATAACCCGTTTACCAGTAATATTTTTATAGTTTATCGACTGTCCACTGCTACAGTAAACCAAAGACAACTTGCCTCACTACAGGTGCTGCATCAAAGATTGATAAATTACCCCACACCATGTTCATTCTTCTTTGTGGACAACAAGGGAAGCCTCCTGCTAGCTGGCTGTGTATCGAGAGCAAACCAATTAAATGTGTTTGGATATGGAGCAATTTAAATTGGATTACTTGCATAGATCCAGAGCCAAGTGAACTTTGGTGCCCTGTGTTGCTAATAGCGTGTCTGAAGAATGTAACATCACATATGAGCAGCCAGTATACTTGGCATTGATTCAGGAGTGCTGGGCCAAACCAACTGTTGATGCCCAACACCCCAGTTGCTTTTCAGTAATTCTGGCTCGACTCTTTGTTTTCTACCCCCTGATCAGCGTAGTGGAAAGCCCTTTGTCTGTACCCCTCATGATAAGCTTGCTGTTGCCCACTGGCTATGTAGCTAACTTTGGAGTAAGCTCTGTCAGGGTTAAGCCTTCTGTAATCCAGGTTTAAAGTGACAAGCAGCAGAGCAGTATTTATACCCGCTTTTCACTGTTTAGGATCTTGCTTTTAGTGAACTCAGCATAGTGTCATTATTTTACACCACTGTTGATTTTCTGCGCTTGCTCTTCCTCTTCAAGTGGTTTGTAAGCACACATAAAACAAACTGTTTTGCTGAGAGTGTAACAGAATTTCACAAAGCAAAAGATATCAGTTTGTTACTGAATTTATAGCTTGTACTTTGTAAAGAAAGCATGATTTGCACCTCTGATCCTACATATAAACCAGGGACAAATGAGAAGAAAATCCAGCATAAATTGTTTTACTAAGATGTGGGGCCAACTCATATCACCAGAACTGCTTCAGGGCACCTAGCACTGAATGTGCAAGTCAGTAACATCTACTAGAAGGATGGCAGGCATTCTTCTAATAGATATTCCCTCATTTAGTGTTGCGATGATTGTGGTGGAAAGTGGTATCCAATTATAATTAGCAGTTTGATTATGTTGAAATCTGGTTATTCTGGAGGTCAAAGCTTATGATGCACACATTTTCTTCCTCATCAAACCATTCAGTAAGCCTTTTATGTCTTACCTTTTTGGAAGAGATGTACCTCTGTATATAGGAAAGCCAGTTTGTCAATTGTCTATCAAAAGCTGGTATGTAAGTGTGCATCTTCCTCTTATTTAACCACTTCTTCTCTTTTCTCTCCTATTTTGTGTGCAACTCACTGCACAATGTTTGTGTTGTAGTTGTGATGTTTGTTACCATGCAATACTGTGAGTGGCAAGATTAACATTTTAAACTCTTGGTTTGGTGCATCATATCAAGTTCTCTGTTTTATGTGCTGAAACTGCTTGACCAATTACTGAATGACTGATTAGGCACAAATACATGCTGTGATAGCTCTGCACGTCCCAAATACTGCTGCCCAGGCACAACTGAAATGAACAGCATTTCCTTGAGATTGAATCCTCATTTATTGTACTTGCATTAATGTTCATTCTTTTCCGTAAAACTTTGAATTCAGATTGAAATTTGTAAATAAAGGCAAAATTTAAACAAGTTTTAGAGACATTATTTAAAAGCTAAAGTTTAAGTGTGTCAATGCATAGGATTCAACTAGAACATCTCATGCATTATGCAGATAACCAAAATTGGTAATTATGTTAATTAAGGTACAAGTGATGAAATGACAATACTTCAATGCAAAATGATACAGTATTCTAAATTTTACTGGAATCTTTTGACAGTGGTCTTAAGTATAATTGTTGATACTATTTCCTGTATTTTTATAATTTTATAACTTTGTGTAATCAAATTTTAATGCATTTCTTATTTCACCTCTGTCTTAAAATTGTATTTTAATTCTTAATCAATCTGAAGCACTTTGGGCTACAATTTTTTAAATGAAAGGTGCTATATAAATAAAGTTTTTTTTTTATTATTATTATTATTATTATTATTATTATTATTATTTAACTGGAACAAATCTAGTTTAAGTAGGGCTGCAGTATTTCATTATTTCACTGTGAAGACCAAGCTTTCACCCATGTGCCCTTTGTTTGCCAGTAAAACATTTGTGGCCTCATGGGTTTTTGGTTGCATTGTAACTAACACTCTTAAGTGCCATATAGCATTCTCATCAGTGGCACCAGACCTCACAGATTTGTCTCTGTACCGCTTCATTGCTGAATGTGTTTGGGGGGAAATAAATAAGGCATGTTGTGAAACCAGACTTTGTCAAGAAAAGTGCTGTGGTACCCTTACAGCTGTTCACAGATCTGAAAGATCCAGTGTATTTGCAGGGGTGAGTGCTCCATTACCTGTCACACCTATCCTTAATAAGATACACAGTCAGAGCCCTCCATATACATACATATCAGCCCGTGACAAAGAATAACTCAATCAGTCTTTGTGGCTCTGATATGATAAAATTGCCAACATTTATTGCAAAAGAATATAGTGAGTGTATGGCTGGTGAAAGTGCTTTTGCTGTCAGACCATCATCATTAGAACTGACGTGTCTCTAAGTAACACTTCTGATGCCATGACAGGTGCTTGGCCGGCAGAACAGCCCCCCTCTCCACAGCAAACTGTGTATATTAATCTAGAAACAGAACATAGCAGGTGTAATGTGTGTTCATTAGCATGTTTACCAAATTCAAATATTGATGGAAGGTCAGACAGCTGTCAAGGTATAATGTGAGTCTGCCTGTAAATGTTTTTGGCCCCTAAATGGTCTGTTAGTCCACTTAAATGAAAAACATAGAAGCACCGGTGCAACCAAAGCAAAGTTAGTGTGGAACCCTGTAACTTTTCAATCACTGCTACTCAGCTGTTTCCTAGAGAAGGTCATACTCACATGCATCTCAAAATAAATGCCAACAAGACTACTAATGGCAGTTCTGTCTCTGCTATGTTAAATATTCAGTAGACTACAGTAGAATCATTGAGAGTCATCTCTCGTAGGCCTGTGCAGTTTGTGTTGGGAACTGCGTTGGCTTAAACCTGTTTGGAATGGAGGCTTGTTTGATTCTGCCACTGATACAAACAAACCAGTTTCCAAATGCCATGAAGAGCACTCTTGCATAAGTACTCGCAGTCACTGAGCTATAAGTACATGATAACACTTCCACAGCTCTTTGTTGGTATGTCACCCGACAGATATTTTGATCTGATTCACGAGCAGCCATCTTAGTGTGATATAAATCACTTGTGCATTCCTGTTTGTCTTCTGTGCTTTTCTTTTTCTTTAATATTTCCTGGAGGTGCATTGTGCGTCTTCCTCCTTCAGCAGTGGAGTATCTGTTTGTTATCCAAATCCACTTGTATCAGGATTAGATACAGTTGCATTTTTGTGTTTGGAAATGTGTGAAAAGTCATGAGAAGCAGAGACTTGACAAGTATGTGAAATTGTTCAGATAATATCAGTAAACACAGCCAGAAGACAGGAACAGCGTCATTATTGCGTGATGATTGCACTTGTTGAAACCCACTGGTCTGTTATTTTTAATACAGCCTATGTCGTACTATTCAGTGCATATTTAGAGAATCCTAACTAGGAGTTTGCAGTTGTTTGCTGCAGCTACAAACAGGAAGCGGTTTCAGATCTTTCTTCTAACTTCGGTTTGAACTGCCACCTAAGCAGAAATATGTCCCTTTGAGGCTGACAGTATTGGGCTACTTTCCACTGATCTTTTTTTTTTTTTTTTTTTCAAATGTTCTACTTCAGGCTTATCTAGTTATGTTTTTTGATATATATATTTATCAAATTTAGTATATTTTGGTTTGGTGGCTTTTGAGATTGAGTCCAGTTTTACCTACAGATGATATAGTTACCTGCTGAAGTGCCTGTGAGACCTGAATGCTAACAGAATGTGTCAACATTTGGATGGTGGGAGGTGTTAAACCAACACGTCTGGTTGTCTGGCTCCGAGGATTATATTCTTCGCTGTGCTTTATGCCATTCTTCGTTCAGTTGTTCTTGGACCTTTGAACATGGGAGTGTCGTTGTCTCGTTATTGTTGTATCTTTATTATAGCACCTGTCTTTTACCTTCCTCTTTCCAGTCAAGGGCTCTCGGCCAGGGAAGAACGTTCAGCTGACAGAGAGTGAGATTCGTGGCCTTTGCCTCAAGTCACGTGAAATCTTCCTGAGCCAGCCAATCCTGCTTGAACTAGAGGCCCCCCTCAAAATCTGTGGTAAGTTTGAATGAGTAGGCAGATTGTCAATCAGGAAAACTGACTGATGGTGCTTAAGAGGGTCATTTCTTAAGGTTATATTCATGATTTACCAGCCAGTCAGCTTCTCTCTAATTGACAGTTGTTAGTTGGTTACTCAGGAAGGTATAGTGTCTAAATTGCCTTCTTTGCTGCCCCCTGCAGGTGATGTCCACGGTCAATACTATGATCTGCTCCGGCTGTTTGAGTATGGTGGCTTTCCCCCAGAAAGTAACTACCTGTTTCTGGGGGACTATGTTGACAGAGGGAAGCAGTCACTGGAGACCATTTGCCTGCTTCTTGCTTACAAGATCAAATATCCAGAGAACTTTTTCCTGCTGCGTGGCAACCATGAATGCGCCTCTATAAATCGCATCTATGGTTTTTATGATGAGTGTAAGTACAGTGAATGCCTACAAATCTGGAAAAACATCTATGATTGACGGCTGCATAAAGCTCTCATTTATTTTATTTTCTTGTTAGGTAAGCGACGGTATAACATTAAACTGTGGAAGACCTTCACAGACTGTTTCAACTGTTTACCTGTGGCTGCCATTGTAGACGAGAAAATCTTCTGCTGTCATGGAGGTAGGACTGACTGACATGAGATGTTAAGAAACCAACATTGATGGTAAGAAGCAGACTTAATAGGTTTGTTATCTTCTCTTTAGGCCTCTCTCCTGATCTTCAGTCTATGGAGCAGATACGCAGAGTAATGCGACCCACAGATGTGCCTGACCAGGGTTTGTTGTGTGATCTGTTGTGGGCGGATCCAGACAAAGATGTGCTCGGCTGGGGTGAAAACGACCGTGGTGTCTCCTTCACATTTGGGGCAGATGTGGTGGCCAAATTTTTACACAAACACGACATGGACCTAATATGCAGGGCGCATCAGGTAACGTGTACAGATACATATTACATATGAATGAATGATCTGTGAAATATTAATGGTGTATTGGAGTTTTATGCAAGTTCAAACATTCATGTTTTTATAACTAGGAATAAAATATTTATATTGATACAAAATAACTCTAAAAAACAGTGGAGATTTTTTCAACTACTCTATTTTCTCAGAACCTTTATTTATCTCAACTGTAGAAGCTAATGCCACTGTTTTAATGGCTGTATCTGCTGAGCTCATTCCATCTTTTCTTGGCTTGGCTTTAGCACCAGCATGCTGCAGTAAAAGTACTCATCCTGTGTGGTTGCTCATCATAGCAACGCTACATAAACATACTGTGATGTCATCTTCAGCATGACTATACAGTAGCTATGAGTATGGCAACAATGGTGGAGGTGGAAGCTCTGAACTAATTTAGGAAAAAAGCTGTGTCAAGTTGAGCTGATGCGTCAGTGGAAAAGTGGCATAAGATAAAGTATGACTGGGTTTCTAAAATAATCTGCTCATGAAGTAGATTTGTTTATACTGGTGTTTGAACCATGTATTGATTCATCCCTTTAAGTTTTACTATTAAAGTTCAGCTGTTAACACTTTTATTACAAACTCAATACCACTTTGTGAAACTGTTCAAAGACAAAAACCCTTTATTTTTTAAGAGGGTTTTCCTTGTGAAACATATTCATTCATACCATATGCAATAACAGCTGGGTGGGATTAAAGGACGACAAAGCAAAGTGGATTATAATGAATAAATCAAACTTTAGACAACACTTTAGATGTGTAATACACAACAAAGTGTTTACTGGCATAATTTTACTCCTGATTTTATTTAATTAAAGATGTAGCAATGCACATTTGAATTTTAACTGGCAGTCACACCATGTGAGACGTGGCTGGAGTTGATCCACTTTAGTTATTGCACCAACCATGCCCCTGCTTTTATTTGATTATTAAGATATTGTTTCTTTTTTTTCTCTTAGTATTGATGATCTTATCTTTGTCCCAAGGTGGTAGAAGATGGATATGAGTTTTTTGCAAAGAGGCAACTCGTCACTTTGTTCTCGGCTCCCAACTACTGTGGAGAGTTTGACAATGCCGGTGCCATGATGAGTGTGGATGAGACACTCATGTGCTCCTTCCAGGTGAGTAAAATGGACTCGAATGTCTTTATTTGTAATCATTCTGCAAGTGTGCCTGTGTAAAATCTTAATTAATCATCTAGTTTAAGCAGGAATTAAAGCATTTTAGCCTACTCTTTAGAAAATTGCTCACACAGATTTCATAGTTGAGTTGGTAATTTAATCATTGACAGTTAATTGATTCATTGCAGTTTTTCTGTCAATTCCTGTGGGTGTTGTTTGTTTGTAAGACTAAATGAAAACTCTCTTCCTCAGATTCTGAAGCCAGCAGATAAGAAGTTGTATCCTTATGGAGGAGGGGGTGGAATGGGATCTGGGAGACCAGTCACCCCGCCACGAAATTCAGCCAAGGCTGCCAAGGCCAAGAAATAACACCCACTTTGTCTCCTCCCACAACCGACCACCCCGTCAACCCAATACTTTTTTTTTTTCCCCTCTACCTCCCAAACTTTTTCTCCCTTGTCACCAAACGGCAACAAATGAAACAAATGTCCAGGGTTCAATCATGGTTCTTCTCGTCAAGACTATTTTTAACTGTTCTGTTTCACTGTTACGCGTGCATTTTCTGTGTGAGTGTATGTAAAAAGTGAGAATGATATGGAATTTGATGAGCTGTTTTCTTTATGTATGTATGATTTTTTTTTTCTTCTTACTGCACCTTCTGTTCATTTTCCTGTATTTTTTGGGTTTTTTTTTTTTTGAAGCTGGGTTCTGCTCATACCTGATGTAAATTCAATCTGGGTGCTGGAGAAGAGAAAGCTGGAGAGAGGAGCCTTAGCTGTGTATGTTAAGGTTCTGCACTGTTTAATGCTAAACACAAGCTTTTGTACATCCTGTTTCAAAGGTCTGTCTATGTCATGGGAGGGGAGGGGGTGGGATCAAGTTCGCACGGTTAAATGGTAACGGCACATACCACTCACTGGGTGCACAGGTGGATATATGTGCAGAGGAGTCTGTAAATGAAATGGATTCACAATGACATTATAACATATTTCTCTTCCCATTTGAAAACCAATGATTTAAGAATGCAGTCATGGATGTGAAATAGGTTTTTTGTAGATATATGAAAAATACAAATGGGTTGAGTTTTTTGTTTGTTTTTAGTTTATCTGAAAGTTAAAGATGAATAAAATATCCATTTATTTGAATTATGCCATCATGATGATCACTTTGTGTTTGCCATTGCTTTGTCAGGTTTAGTGCTGCTAATGCTTTTTTGTGCTTGTGAGGTACTGTAGATGGACAATAATGTTGCAGAGGCAAAGTGGTATCTAATGAATGAGACTCATAAAAGTGTAAAGTGAAAGTTCATTATTTTTATCCAATTCAAACAAAAGGGGCTTTTCACATGTTGCTTCAAAGTGATTTAGCCAAAGATGATTATTGGTGGGAATTCTTAGACTGTAGGAGAGGAGAGCTCAAAGGTGGTTTTGGAAGAAAAACCCTTTCCTTAATCATAAAAAGTCTTTGATTCGGAGTCTGTTCAAAGCCAAATGTTTACACTAAAAACGACTGTTGACTATCATGACAGGAACAGGAAGTGTCTCTGTGGGTTATTGGTCAGCAGTCAACGCAACTTTAAAATGACTCAAGTAGAATCCACCAATTATTAGTTTTAACTCTTTCATCCTTTAATTATCTGTAGTCTAGACTGACCTTTAAGAAAACTATGGAAGAGAAATCAGCAGGATGGTTTTCTGTATGTTTTGTTGCAATCAAATTGTGAAAGAGAAATGAGGTGATGAGTCATGACTGACCTTTATTCCAAAAGCTCCAGTCAACTCACTTAAGTTGAGTCTGTGGTTACAAACCAGTGAGGGGGCTTGATTTGGTGTAAATACACCAAATGAAAGTCACGTTTAAGTTAAGAGGAACATGATGGCTGACACTGTCACATGGAAATGCAATAATTTATCCGCTGTATGGCGTAATCCCCGCCCTAAAACATTTGACAGTAAAACACATGAATATCATCAAGTGCAGGTCTAGTTTTTGTTTTGGTTTCAATATTGCGTCATTCCCAGAGGAAATTCTGTTTCCACACAGCACTTCAGAAAATAGCTGTGAGCTTCAAACTGCAGATTGTACTGTGTAAAATATAAATTAGCAAGACGTGAATGTTTGTGGAAAAGCATCTGAATGCAGTCCTCATCCTCGGTCTAATTATGTTTGTGTTTCTGACTGCAGAAACACAATCAACAGTGGTTGGACATGATATTGTAGAATAATGTGACAAGTGTAAACTCTCAAATACCACAATCATCCAAAATAAGTTTAAATTAAATGAATATGACATTGTTTTGATTTTTTTTTTTTTACTTAGAAATGGAATTATCTGCTAATTAGTTCATGTTAATGGGCTGTTTGTCAGCCCAGTTGGCAGACAGGGTGTCCCCAGTGAAAGCAGCTGGTTTCAACTGCTATAAAAGTCTTTCTACAGTATTTCAGGGTATCTCACTGCCCATTTATAAAAACCTAAACATACTTTTCCCAATTCATAACTAGTGTGCCTGATTTTATTTGTGTACTGACTCCTCATTTCTCAACTCTGTCCAAGAGCGAACACATACAATCGCAGCTTTCCAGACTGCAATGCCAGAAAATGCTGGATGCTGGAATCCGGTCGTCCAGCTCTGCTGATATTTAACGCACCTTTCTCCCTCAGTTTTCCCTGAAAAGATAATTCAACTCAGTACCTCAGAAAACTTTTTTTTTTTTAATTATCAAAACAACGTGGGTAAGATTTGTTCAGTATACTGCTTGGCTCTCTAAATATTCATATATACAATAATCCCACTCATTTGTGCATCAGATATCGCGTAGGAAAGGGTAGGTATAAAAAAAAAAATCATTAAATTTGTGTGCTCGTGGTGAATTCACATCCAGTAAGATCAACTCAGGAAGTGAAATTGAATCAAACTTCAAAGTTGTGAGGTTATCATATTTATACTTAACAGATGTACATGAATGACCACCAAATTTACAAAACATTCAGTTCACATGTCAGATGTTTTGCAGATTCTGCTACACTTTTAGGATGCGGGTGGGTGCATGGGAAAAAATGCTGATGAAGTGTTGCTTTGAAGGTTATTTCTATGGCTTTGTAAATGATAACTGCTCACGTTTTGTGGATACATTTAACTGTGACGAAAGACTTGAGATCTGAAAATGTATAGAAATGTATAGGATTAAAGTCTAATAGTTAAAATATAAATTTTGAGAGGTATGTATGAGACCAGGAGACCGAGTTTATCTTCAAACATGTAAAACAATAAAATGGTTCTTGAAAGAGTAAATATAGTGAAACCTATTGAACCTGTAGATGTCTTTCATCTAAATAAATGGTCCAAGTTGGCCAAATACTGGCCGCTCTCATTCTCACCTCCATCGCTGTACAAACTTCTGCTTCTAACATTTTTTACTTGTTACTCTATATTTACCGTTGTTATTACCTCTGCAAATCTGCTCTTTAATCATTTTTTTTTTTTTGTTCATGTTGTTTTTACTGACAAATATAATGATAGTTACAGGCTTATTAGTGTAGGATTTTTTAATCAATCAGGGATGTTTCGCACCATGCACTGTCGCTGGGTAGATATAAGATTATTAGATTATTATTACAACTACGAAAAATAAACAACTGAAATTAACAGTATTTCTGATTTGTATTCCTTTTGTTTTCAAATCAAATCACAAATTGTCTCTGTTACAAGGTAGAAATAAAAAAAATAGAATTTGTATATTTGTGTCAGCCTTTCTTTTCAAGTGTTCATGCATGTAAGTGTGAAAGATTGTGAGTCATATATTTAGTGTCAGCACTTAAAATTTTACATGTACATTTAAAGAAGTTAGTATCAGTGCATTATTCAGTTACTTCCTGCTACTTGTTCTTTGCTACATTTTGCAGACAAATATTGTGCATATTACTTAAATACCTCTATTCTAAGTATTAGCTCCTTTGCAGATTTGTATTTCTAATGCAAAATAAAGATGAAATAGTAAATTATGACATATTCTTATAGAAAAAGTCACCCAGAACATACACCAAATGCTAAAAATAAACACATGAATGTTCAACATGAATAATCCAAAAATTTACGACGGTGCTTTATGTATATCACATTTGTTCTTCTTTCCTTTTGTTGCTTTTGTGATACGTTTCGGTGTCTTTTATTTTCCTTTATCCTATTAGTTTTGCTGCTTTTATTTTGTGTCTTTTTATTGCATTTACCATCTTCCTGCATCCTCACCATGTTGGATTGCTCTTTTGACATTCTTATAGAGTTTCCATCTGGTATTATGGTTCTTTTTTTTTCCCCTACCCGTTTCTACCTATCTCACATTTTTCTGGATTTATACTTGTGTGATTTCGGTTGTTTCATTATGTTATGAGTTTTTGTCTCTCAAAAAATGATATAAATATTAAAAGTTATAAGTTTTAGTAAAGGAAGGTAAAGCCAACACTCAATCCTATGAATTATTATGTAAGTGTGTGACTCATACTCATCTTCAAATACAAATGATGGATATTATTAGGAATTTAGTCTGGATGAAAATAACAAGCATGTAAAACTAAAGAACTATTTTCTGATGCAACAAATGATGGTTAAAATCTTTCTTCACATGGAAATGTCACATTAGGTGATGAAGTGATAGAGTCTGATAGTCGTGCAGATTTATGATGTCCTCAACAGAAAAGATTCCACTTGTCAGCACATAAGTCATGTTGATTTAAGTATCTCAGACTTCACCACAAAGCAAAATCAAATCCTATGTTGTTTAGAGTAAGAGCGAGTTTGAGTTATGATTGTTTTGGGAATCTGGATGACATGTTTGTCAGGGTGAAGGAGCTTGTACTAATGTTTACCAGACAAAGTGATGTGTTGTTTCCACATCCGATCTTAGTGGAATTTGATTTGTTCTTTTTTTTTTTTTTTTTTTTAAGCTAAATACCTCGATATTCATTATATGAAATCTGTCGTAGCACTGAGTTGGATAGTTTTGTAGTTAAACCAGCTCATGTAATTTTAGGTTGGTGCTGGGGGCATCTTTATTTCACAGGCATTTCAACACACGTGACATATTATTGGCAGGAATCCCTTTATTCAAGCCTTCCTTCTGGTGGAGCAACATTAACAGCTTTATTCATTAAACCATTAATATGGATTCACGGGTTTGTATCTTAAAATAGAATTTATGATAACAAGTAATATATACTATATAGATATAAAAAGTGTATCATCTCAACTACACAACTGTACACATATAATTAGAACAAGTTAACACCTTGGAGCTGATTGACAGGAATTTTATTGACAGAATAACACCAGACAACTCTTATTTTATTAATAGTTTGAGGTTAAGGTTTGCATAAAGCAGTGAATTAAATACAATATAATCAGCTAAGGAAAAACACACGGTGTAGATTCTATATTTCGCAGTTAAGAGTAGAAACACCAGCTACTAAAATGAAGCTAGAAAACATTTATAAGTCATATTTAAACTTATGTATACAAAACCAAAATCTGTGCAAGACAATCATTATTTCAGTCATAGCATCCTGAATTCGTCATTAAAATTGGCTGATTATTAAAGCTCATTGCTTAACCATCAGTTACAGCTGTAATAAATAGTACCTCCTAAATTAAATTGTACGTCTTTAAACCATCAATCCAATGTTTTGAGTGACTCACTAATTACCAATGTATGCAAATTAAGACTACACTTGGCAAACCCGACAAATGCTAGAAATGTTTGGCCTGTGGAACATCATTTTAACATTCAACAGCTAAAAGGAACATACGGTAAATTCCAGATACCTGTGATTAAAATCCTCCAATTCAAAACAGCATTCCAGATATCCACTATGACAGTCTTCAAAGGCAAAGAGGTTTGAAGTCTTGCTGTTTATGTACAATGGATTTTCTGTTATGGAAATACACATTTGTGTTTCTCTTGGACAAAAATTCTGGATATCTACAAAAACAGAATTCTTACTGAGAAGAACTCCCACTGCAGATATCTACAATATCAGTTTTTCTTTTATTTTAGTATCAGATATCTAAAATGAAAAAAAAAATCCATATGTATAGTCATTTTTAAAACCCCACATACAATGGTAAAGTGAAATCATATCCACATTCGTAATGATGAATAATTCAAATCTAAAACAGTTACAGACTAGTACAAATGCAGGCGCACATTCAGACAAATGTGGTTGTTTATCAAAAACTCCATCATGAACTACATTCACAAGTGCCGTTGATTAATTTCACTCGGACAAGCGGAGTGCAGCTCGATTGAGCGTGTAAGCTCCTCGCCCCAGGCTTGTTAGTATCTACCCTGTTGTGTACAACGTTACTCTTACTGCTGTTCGTGTGAGTAACATTGCGACACGCTCTTCCGATGCCAAACAGAGGCCGCTGTACGAGGAGCGAGCCTTACCTCCACTCTCCATCAACACAGTAAACCCAGATTAAACCCCGCCTCCACGCAGCCTAACCAATCACAGAGTTTATAACCTCTACTACCCAGTTTGAGTTCCAAAACTGACCTTGACCACAGCCAATAGCGTGTCTTGTGGGCGTGTACTGTTGCAGTTCGGTTGCACTGAACGTCGCTTATCAACTTTTGCTACCAGGAAAGCCTTTTGCAAAGCTAATTAGCGCTGTATATAATATATAACACTACATCTTTCGATAGTTTGTCTTCTTCTGTGGCGTATTTTGCTCTTTCTCATTCAAACTGACATTTGTAACCGTGAGAAAGCCGTCAAATTCCAGAGGTGAGGAGGAGACTCCATTTTCCTAGGCTGCTGGCCGGGCTAGCCAGCAAGACGGCGGAAAGCTAGCTGGTTGTGTAGCTAAGCTAATCCTCTGTACAGGACGAAAGAGAGCAGTGCAAGCGACCAGCTTGTTATCAACTGTCTATCTGACGATACTTTCGTTGACTACAAAAGACTCCCAGGTATGCTTTTGAACCACTATGGAAACGTAAGGTAGCGCATTGTTTCATATATCGCCTCTCAGTACCTGTTTTTCTTGTCGGTTCTACTGCAGTCTACACCGTTAGCTAGCTCCAAAACGCTAAGTGATGCCTTCATGTTAGCTGCTTTAGTTCTCAGCTGATATTCTGTCGTATTTTCTGACAAGCTGAGCTCTGCATATTAATGCATAGTGACTTATGCAACATATTGCGGCGCTTGGAAGATATTGTGTACGTAAAATGCAGATGTAGATCGAATTTGAACGACGGGGCTGTGGGCCAACTTCAGCGAGTACGCAAGCAACTGTTACGCTAATGTTATGACTTTTGCAGATGGATGAATGCGCTCGATTGCAAAACGCAGAAGTGACTCTGATTTGTTGTTGTCACTGTATTTTATTGACCTGTGTGATTACAGCATGCTGATGGTGGGAGGCAATGGACGGATGCACTAGAATGAGTGTGAAGGAGCTGTGTGAGACCGATGATCTGGCCACCAGTTTGGTGCTGGACCCTTTACTGGGTTTCAGCACCCACAAAATGAACATCAGGTAAAGTTTCGTACTCCTCTGACCGTGTGTTTTTATGTGGAGCGTGTAGGAGTGTGTTGTGACACCAAAGTCTGCCCTTCCAAACACAAGTTAAACATTTATTTATGATAGTAAAGCATTGTTTTACTGTTAACTATATTTACTGTTAAGTCTTAGGTGTTTGTTGCAGTGGGTATGTGGTATTTCACAGTAAGTCTATAAAAGCAGAGAGGGACCAAGAAGTTGTGTGAATTGGAATTATTTTGTAATGTTACTAAGATACAAGTTTAAAAGACAAGTGAGCAGAGTACTATTGTGCTTTTCATTTGTTTACACCTGAATTATGTGTTTTTAATTACTTCCTATTTCAAATCAACCTTTGGAGTGTATGTGACAACTTTTATAACAGTCTAACTACTTTACACATTTGTTTTCCTCATGCTGTGATAAATGCACACTGCCTACAGTGCATGGGTGTTGCTGAAGGCAAGACCATTTTCATGTAGCTGGACAAATCTATAATAAAAGTAACTGCTAAATATAGTGTTAATTTATCGAACCATGTATTTATTTCCTTATTTCTAAGTTACAATATACAGTCTATGCAAGGTAATTAAATGTGTGAAAATGGGTAGTATTTATGTGTATTATATGTATTTATGTGAGCGCTATATGTATAGTTAACCTTTTTTTTTTTTGGCAAAAACAGACTGTTGAGTTTTTTCCCCTATGTCTGTTCAACTTCTTAATGCAATCTCTTCATTGTAGTCCGCCACCAGAGATCCGGCGTTGGGGTAATCTCAAAGAGACCCTGTTGCGTTTTCAGCGCACACACGACTTCAGTGCCACATATGAGGCACTGACAGTGGGTGAACTGGCTGGTGACTACTTTAATGCTTTGGGAAGCCATCGACAGGAGTTGCTGAGACAACATGTAGGTTGATATTTTGAAATGCAAAGTACTTCTATACACAATGATGCCACAAAGAATTCTTTATTGTATGGCAGGAAAATTACATAAATAAAAAAACTGTTTCATTTTGTGTGGACAGCCACAGTCTAAGCCATCTTCTATATCTGTAGGTGTATCGCTACCTCAGTGCCTTTCTGTTGGATAGCGGTGTCAAGATCGAATCATGTGACAGATACTCTTCAGAGACCAATGGGGCAAAGATAACCTCAACAAGACATTGGTAATCACTCATGTCTTTACTATTGTATTTTTCAATACAGCCTTTAAGCCCGTACGTTCTTTCTATTTTAATTGTGACTCTTGACTTGTTGCTCCACAGGTTTGTAGGAGAGCGGGTGGAGGTCCTGCTGGGCTGCATAGCAGAGCTGAGCCCTGCTGACAGTGCCGTGCTGAGAGCAGGAGTCAATGACTTTAGTGTGATGTATTCCACACGAAAGCGCTGTGCACAACTGTGGCTTGGGCCTGCAGCTTTCATTAACCATGGTGAGTTTATTTACATGAGTCATTTGTTCCCTGTGTAAGTGTGCTTGCACATGCCCTGTTTAAAACTGTTATAGTGGATCATAGCAGATAGGAGTACCTGCTACTGAGTTTGATTTCCAGAGGGTTTTCACCTGTTAGGATCAATTTCTTAAAGATGCAGTTTGCTATCAAAATGTTTGCAAACATATCCAAAGTAGAAATGTACTTCTCATGGTTGCAAACTGCAGATATTGTAAGATATACTAAATATTTGCATAAAATGTTTAATTAGAGTCCTACTGTTTGCTTTTGTAATTATTACCATTTCATGTACCTACAAAATATCAAGTCAAACAAGTATAAAGAGATATGTATTTATAAGTCATAAATACAAGTCAAATAAAAAAAGCCATCTGCTCAGAATTATTGAGATGCCCATTATTTGTCAGGTAAGCTTTACTCCCTTTGGGAAATATTAAAATGTGTTGCTGTTAGCACAAGTGCTTGGGGGAGAAGCAGTAGAAGATGAAATTGTCAATCAAATGTTCATTTCTGTTGTCTTAAATCTTTTATACACAAAGTCTGTTTGAGTCTTTTGACCATTAGTGAATTTTTTTCTTTCTTTTTTTTTTGTGTAAGTCATTGTGTAAAATCTGTGCAAATTGATACCTAAGTGTGACTTACACAATCATTTAACTGTAGCATTAACTCAAAAACTCATACAGATTAGTTGAGACAAAGTTCAATTTCATAAAGAGCAAAAATGTTATGTAGGTCATTTAAAAAAAAGACAGTTTCATGAACCAAATTGTGTGCCACTGAGAAAATGTGTCGTTTAATGTGTTGTGGTAACTATATTTTGTAATCACAGCTGCCTCTGTGTCATAAACAACATACCACTCACAAATCAATAGCTGCCGTGATATATAATATCATTATTTCATTTCTAATTCCATTACTGTATCTGTGATTGAGGTCATTACAGATAACATCAAGCAATTGCTCCTCACACACTGGGCCGCTCCATCTTTTGAACTGAAATATAATGTGCTCAAAAGGTCCAACTTGAGCTTGAGTTAAGAAACTCATTGGGCAGCTGACAAGATCTTTTAATATTGTTTGAGAGTTAATCAGCTTACCCTCTGAGCCTTTGCAAAATGAACTGAGCATACTGATGCACTGATGAACCTTTTTTTTTTTTGCTTTTTTGTGAATTGAATTAATAACATATGCTTTTCTGTTTGTCTTATACTGTCTCTCTGTCTGCAATCAAGACTGCAAACCAAACTGCAAGGTAATTAGCGACATTTCTTGATCACACATATTACAAGATAGTGTACAGCTTTATTATATATTTGAGTTTTTGAATTTAAAGATTCATATTGTACAGATTTAAACTGAGAATAATATCTTCTCCATCTGTTTCCCAAATACTCAGTGGTGTTATATCCCATGAGCAAACTAACCTTTGTCTTTGTCTCATGCTTTTTTTTCCTCCCCGTTTCCCTTTTTACCCACCCAGTTTGTCCCCAGTGAAAAGAATGTTGCCTGTGTGGAAGTGATTCGACCCATCTCACCTGGGGAGGAGATCACGTGTTATTATGGCGCCAGCTTTTTTGGGGAAGGAAATGAAATGTGTGAATGCTGCACCTGTGAGAGGTGTGTCCATCGTTAGACCCGACATTTTCTTTGATGCAGCACAATGCCAACAATTTTCTTTATCCGATACTAAAAACCTCCAACTTTCTCATTATTTGGATTTTTTTACTGGACTTTAGGAAAGGGGAGGGCCACTTCAAACACAGAGGAAAACAGCCTGACTGTGAGGAGACAAAAGACCCTGTGGGCCAAAAATATCGCCTGAGAGAAAGATATCTCCGTCAGCACAGAGAGAAGGGACACCTTTCTACACGGCCGATAATACCAGGAATACACTCAGGTATTTTTAAAGGTAACCTTTTAATGATTTTCTCCTATGAAATATTTACTTGCTGAATTTATGAAAGTCATCAAAAGTTGGAAACAAAACAACCCAGCAGTAAATGCCGGTTGTTAAATGTTACTGTTAAATAAAATAAGCAATAAATATTGACTGCAGGCTGATTAAACACAAGATCTCTGTTGATGGCTTGATTGCATCCCTTTCAGCACCACAGATGTTATGAATATCTAATGGGAATATTAGAGATACAACACAATTATACAGCACTAATTTCAATAGTAACAGCTTTTTCTCAGCCTGCCAGTCTGTTCATCAATGCAGTGGTAAAGTACACTGTGAAATTAAGAGGCAGTAGGACAATTGATAGAAGCAGTTCATTAAAGTGTACTCTGCTCAAAATGGAGTTTCAGTGTGCGAACTATGGCATATGAAAGTGAAGTCAATGGCTTTAATCAAGTTGTGTGATATTCCTGAGTCGAGTTGTATGCTTATATCTACTTTTGAAATGCAAATGCTTAGTGCAGTTTCAGTTTTATTCACATAAAAAAATCATGTCTTAAATAAGTTCTACTTAGAAACACTACATTTTAGATCTGAAAAAAAAAGAAAAACAAAGAAGCAAAAACAATTAATATAATTCAGTCCGTTTTTACTTGGTAATTGAATAATTTGTGTCACTCTTTGGAAACAAATGGGAATTTATAATAGACTGAGTACTATATAAAGATTAGCCAATATTAAATAAAGGCAAGTGAAAGCAAAACAGAGCACACATGAATAATAAGACGAAAAAGAATAAACCTCCTTGAAGATTTGGTCACAGTTTCTTCAATTTTTTTCGTTTGTCTATTTTTTTTTTAACTGTGTACTGTACTTTGTACTGTGACCACAAGATAGCCTTTTTCAGTTATTACATAATCACCTGATCCTAATTATTTGAGCCAACTGATCATTTTCATCAGTTAGACCTGTTTTTTTCACAAGGTGGTTTTATATTACAATTCTGGTCATAGCTTTATACTAAAATAGTGGCAAAGACTAAACATAAAAACACAAAATTTCAATAGTGATATGTCATTAATATGGAGCTGAATAGTGAACAAAAAAATTAAACATTTTGACACCCTAACAACAACTCAGGGTTAGATGGTGAATAAGAATTTTCATATTTACTGATGTGGGAACCAACGATCCATTTTCTTCAAGCCCCACATGGTCTTTAGTCTCTAAGGACTTGAGGACCCTGCATTGTATATTCATTTTTCATTTTGATGGAGAGTTGTTTAAAACAAACCAAACAGTTAATGGAATAGGAAGAATCCCCCCATTTTTAACATGTCGTAGTGTTGCTGTTGTTTATTTTCCACAGTAGACATGATTGGTGGTTTCACTTACACAGAAAATCTGTTCAACCAGCTTGATATATTTTACTGTCAGTTTTGTCTTTCTACACATTGAACACAGAACATTTGTCCCACACCTTTTGTCAAGATCACAAGTACAAGCTTGGTTCATTCTGCCTCAGCCTCTGCTCAGCTGTAAATTTATTACTTTTAGGAGAAAAATAAGAAGGCAACTTCATGAATTTATCAGTAGAATTACATCGTGACTGTGGGTTTCCATCCTCGAATCTTAGCATGGGGTCTTGGCTCTGTCACACAGATTGCAGCCTATGAATAGCTTTTTTTTAAAACCAGTGTCATGAGTGTACATAATACAGTTTTTGTTTTTTCATATATTGAAATAACTCAAGTTTTATTATGCATTGCATATGTTGAATAAACATACACTCAGCAGGAGAAATGCTTTTGTACAGAGCCGCTTAAGTGAACGGTTTCTTTGTTGTTGTTTTCCATTCATAGCCATTCCCTCCAGGAATTCCTTTACCCAGCAGATGAGGAGAAATGCATTGAAGAACAGAAAACTGAATCAGACAAAGAGGTGGAGACGAGAAAAGCACAGACGATCAGGAAAGCACCCATTGAATTCCTCTGCAGTCAAACGGTGCCACACAGTTCCACTTTTGTCCCAAGTTCCACTGAAGGACCTCAGAATCAGAGTACGGCGCCACTCAGTGGATTTTTTACTTAATTGTAAGGATCCAAAGAGCAAGGAAAGGGCTTTGCTACTACAACTGGAGGAAGTAAAGCCAGAAGATAAGAGGCTGAGTGAACTGAATTTGACGGGTGCGGAAAATATGAGCTCTGATAAAGTGACTGGTGAAGTAAACTTGAAACCTTTTACCCTTAATTCCCCTGTATCGGTTGACCAGAAATGCAGACCAACACTAAGTAGCACAGGCATTGATGGGAAGTCTGTTAAAGTGGTGGATGGGCAGGCCCCTCATCTGAGAACCTCGTCAAGAACAAGGAGTAGGGTTCTCTCAGTGCTTACACACACAAAAGAGACCGATAACGGAGCTAACACTACAAATGTTTGTCACTCTACTGAGCTTGATAATACCTGCAGTGCAATCAAACACGGAAATATAGAACAAACTATCATAGAAAGTCAGGGCAACAAGAACAGCAGCGAAGAACCTTCTAACACAGTAAAGAACCCCACTACCAAGGAAAGCGAGCACAAAACCATCAGCACTCCATCTCTATCTGAAACGACCCCTCTGAGTGTCTCAGAGGGATCAAAGAAAGCTGGGGACAATCCACTATTGTCACTGAAGCAATACCTTACAGTCAACCTAACAAGATTATCAGTGCCACAAAATCTAAATGCAGAAATATCCTCTGACAACAGGAAAGTAGGAGTTGAGCTAAGAGGAAGGACCAGGCAGAGTCAGGGGCCTAAATCTGATAGTCTGACTGTACAGTCAGAAAAAAGGGCATCCAGATCCCAGCACAAGCAGGGAGGAAACTCAGAGATTTGTTCAACTGAAGGTAACAGAGGGGTTAGGGAAATGTTTTTCAAGGCCGTTGATAAGGTAAATGTAAGAAAGCAACAATCAAGTGGAACTGTGGAGGATTCAGCCTGTAGTGAGAAAAAGGGGGATGACAAGGTTATTGAAATACAGACTGTGTCAGAAGAAAAAGAGCAGCAGGACAGTGTTCAAGAAAAACCTGAAGGGCAGAAAGAAAAAAGAAATGCATCCATTAGTGCAAAACAGCAAAGTAATAGTGCCCAGGACAAACTTAAACAGTCCGGATGTAAAAGTATACCTGGTGAAAAAACTGAGGGACAAAATGGTATCCCATTAATTGAAAATAATGCTGTTGGTTATAAAGACCAACTTCCTCTGAGTGTTAGCAAACACCCAGAGAGTAGGCTCGAAGATGATATTGTCATTAAGCAAGCAAAGGTTCTGCTGTCAGATATTCTCAGAAAAGATAAATCCTTTCTAGATGAGAAATCTACTTTAGCCTCCAAAGAAACAAAGAACTACAGGGCTGAGGAAGAACATACTCTAATAAATGAAGGTAGTTACCGGTGTCCACCACAACGTGGGGTCCTGAGGAGACGAAGGTTCAGGTCTAGAGCAACAAAAAAGAGAGTTAAACAAGGCCCCAAGGGACATGTGTGGAAGGAAGTTCTAGCTACCGTTAAAACAGAGTTAAGTGAAAACATCCCACAACTTCAGTCACAACAGAGGCATGTCGACCAACCAGCAGCCTGCCCCAACACTCTACCTCATAGGCTGCCAGTTTCAGCAAAAGCTAATCTGCAGACTGATGTAAATTCACAGCTGCACATACAGTCTAACATACCTCTGAAGAAACGTACATTTCGCAGCTCTGTGGAAGTGAATGCAGAGCAATGTTTGACTTCTGCTTCAGATCAAGCTTCTAAAGAAGACACTGAGTTAAAGTCAGTAGCAGCACTAAAGCAGGGCCTTCTACCAGGTTCAGGAGACTGTAGCAAGATGAAAAAAGATAGTAGATGCAGGTTTAGGAGGACAGAACTCCAGAGGTTGACTTCTAAAAAAATCATTAAACAGAATTCCTTTCACCGAGTGCTACGCACCAGACCTCAGAGTGAACCTCTGCACAGCCATTTATTGAGAAGAGATCGAAAATGCAAATTAATCAAGCAAGATGAAGACGACATCAGTCAGGCACAAGCAAGTGATAAGCTTACAGAGGACAAACAACATGTTAAAATTCAAGAGCACTGCAATAGAAAATCAACTCTAAATGAAATTATAAAGGAAGATGAGGGAGGATTTGTACCACTCCCACTAAGCTGTTTGGAGGACATAAAGCCTGGCCACAATTTTAAGATTCGTTTTAAGAGGCGAGCAGGTAAAATGTGGGAGATGGAAAATTCTGGATTAGAAAATATTACGTTAAAAAAAGAAAAGAGAGAGGACACAGGGACATGCGATCCTTTTAAAGCCATCATGGATTCTGTATCACTTTTAAATATGGAGATGGAAGCAGCTCGAGCTCATGTGCAGGCGAGTATGAAATCTAAGAACAGATTGCATCGCATGAAAAAAAGAGGTGACAAAATGAATGAAAGGCCAGGTACAAATTTATCTACAGACACAAAAGTTGAGAAGGACGAAGACTTAAAAAATGTTAAGAACTTAATTGAACCTCCTGAAGCTAGCAATGATAAGATTGTTGATACAGAAATTAAACAAATGCCTGAAAAAGTAGAGGATTTTAAAAACGAAAGTGAGACTTTATCAGAAGTCGTGAAACAACCTAAAATGGAAGATTGCTTTGCAAATAACTGCTGTGGGTTGGAATCAGGGCCTCAATACAAACTAGAGTCTGAATTGGATGCAAATGGTCATCCATTACCAGTACTTAAACTACGCAGAAGGACAGAGGATATTTGGGAGGTGGACGACTTGAACGAGGAACCCACACAAAATGAGCTGAAGGTAGAGTCCAAGGTCAAGACAGAAGTGAAAGGCCACGCATCAGTGAAACTAAATAAGGGGCCGCTTGATTTTAGCAAGCCCAAAGAAGAGTGCCTATCCCAGAAACCGAACAGCAACTTGAAAGCTGAACACCCGTCATTGTCCCTGTCGCTTTCACCACTGACTTTGTCTTCCCCTCTTAATGACAATAAAATCGAAGTTATATCCTCAGCCATGGAGAGAATCAGCGAAAGGCCAGAGATGAACAGCGGAGGAAGGAAACAGAGGCACAAAATGGAGAGAACGCGCAAATGTGGGCCTGTAGAAACACCCACCACTTGTCTTAGTCACACTCTCCAACAAATTGACAACAGTCTCTCCAGGCTCTCCGAGGGCTTGTGTTCATCGCAGACTTTGGAAAAGCCAACAGCCTGTTCCAGTGCTTCTAATTCTGTCATCCAGCCCCCGTCCCAGTCTCCTCCATTCACAACGGCAGATAACATGCTTTCAGGTGAGCCCAGCTTCACAAACTGCTGTGATGACATTCTGGACTTTCAGTGTCTAAACTTCGAGGGGTACTACCAGCCACAGAATATACTTCCATCCTCTCCATCAGATCTGTGTTCACTGGATCCACCTACAGATCCTTTCAGCAGTCCACTGTCTCATAGCCCTGCTGATACCTGGACCACTGAAACGCCATACCTTGGCCCTCCCAGTCCAGGAAATAACTTTAGCAGCGAGGATTTGCAGTTTTTTCCAGGTCTAATTTCTTCCAAAAGTGACTCTGTTCCTCTGGAATGTGACCCAAGGGATAGCGCCAAAGACAGAATTCCGCCCAATTTTAATTTTGCATCTCTCACTAACCCTGACTTGACTGGTAAAGATCGAGTAATCAGTAAAAACCCAGGAATGAGGCCCAGAGAGGACCCTAAACTTCAGCCCCCCTCTGTCGTAAACAAACCTCGACTGCTTTGTGCACCAGCATCAGTTACATCTCAAACTTCTGGTGCTTTGGCCCAGTCCTCCTTCAGTGTCAAGCCGAGCTCCAGCCAATCAAAAGTGGTATCGAACCTTAAAACCCAGGGCCCTTTCCATCGCATGACCATTCCCAATAAATCACAGCCTTTTACAAGTCATCAGACAAACACAATTAGAGATATGCATCAGAGTAGTCTGCCGAAAACCGTCCAGAATTCACCAGTAACCAACAAATTTCTCTCTCCTCAACTCTTCACTGTGAAAAATCCCAATCAACCTGACAATCCGTTCAACTACCATGAAAAACAAAACACCTCCACAGTTATTCACAGGGTGCTTAAGTTTCAGGGGGGAAACCAGAGTCAGGACTTGTACAGTGCACCTTCTAAAGATACTGGTAACCCCAAAACACTCTGTGCAAAACCTGGCGTTGTTGAGAAGATCCAACAGAAACCAGTTATTACCACAGACAGTCATCACAAAGATAACAGTTCTGTTCAAGGGTTTTCCTCTGGAAAGGATGTGGGACATATTATCTCTTCCAGCAATACCACCAGGTCCAACTCACATTTTAACAAAGCCAACACTTCCCTCCCTCAGTCTTTTAGTAAAAGTAAGATATCATCTGACAAAAATGAAACCGGCGAGACAACTCTGCCGTACAAAAACTTTTCAGCGCTACCAAGGCCCTTCTTCTTTCCGAGCAAAGAGAGCTATTCAGCAATGCAAGACAAGAATATGAAACAGGAAAAACCCACTCCGTCGACCTCAGACAAGCACCAGCCGTGTTACACTCAACAGGACCCCTTTGATTTCAGCTTTGGCTCATCTCTTTCACCCATGTCACAGCACAACAGCCCCCAAGTGGTCGCCAGTACTCCTCCTGCAACGCCAGCACCAGCAAACAAAAGTCAGTCCTCAGCCTCTTTCCCCTATGGTTACCAAGGTCCTCCCTACGTACTGAACTTCAGCGGTGATCATTCATTAACCCTAGGTCTCAGGGATGGGGCGGAGGGTTACCCAGGCTTAGGACCCACAAACTACACCTATCATTGCCTGATGGAACCTTCAGGAACCCAAGGGCGGCTGGTTCTGGAGCCCTGTGGACCTCAGCTGTCAAACCAAGCTGCATTCTCCTTGGGTGGGTTTTCAGGGCTCAAAGGCCAGGACGAACATTGCAGAAAGGACATGCAGCAACCATGCCAGCCCAGCGAGCATCATGGCGCAACACATTACGGACCTGTTACAACATCTCATTCCGTGGGTTCAACAAAGCCCAAAAGGGTGAGATTAGTGGTGACTGATGGCACAGTAGACTTAGATCTGCAGTATTCAGATTGATTTTACAGACTACATTTGGATGCTGTTTTTACTTGAGGTGGATTAAGCAGCATCTGCCAAAACCTGTTTTGTAAACATTGTAATTCACAGTAGTACTTTATCAGTTATTAATGCCCTCTGATTGACTGATCTTTTTCTAAATAATAATATTGATGAACTGCTAATTTAGAAGTCACATGTACAGGGTTGTATGTGTAGCGCGTGTATCAATGTGTTTTAACTACTGTATGATTATTTTCTTTTTTTAATTTAAAGATCTGCTTCAATTTGCTCAGAATACCAAATTTAAAATAGCGTACAGAAAACCAAGCATTGAACATATTTAACTAGAAGTTACTTGCCCTGTAAATGTCAGAAGCCCTAATACTGTACTGTAACATAGCTGTATGAATTTTGTAGGGACAGAAGTCTTTGATTGCTGGTACTTGTATCGGTTGGTTTTAAAGGCAGCTTTGTGCCTCCATCTTTGATATGTTATTGTGACTTTTTGAAGCACCTGTTTAAACAGTCTACCCTTGTTTTTATACTCACAGTTCTCACTGTGTGTGTGGGTCTGAGTACATGCATGCATCGGGGAGGCTGGTCTCGAGGGACCAGAGTAAGGTATCGTGTTGTTGTACCTTATGGTGTGACTGTTGTTATGCCAGATTCAAGTAAGATTGTTAGTCATTGTTGCATAAACGAAAGGCTTGTGCATGAACTGTGTACAGTAAAATAATTTTCAGACATGAAATGATATATATTGTAGGACAACTCTACTGGGCGAAGACAGTGCGATGAACTGCAGCTTCTCTCTTTAGTACTGATATGGATGAGTGAATGGGAGAAAATGCAATATGATTTTCTGGCCAGTTGTGCTTCATGTATTGAGAGATAGTACAACATGAGATCTTTGTAATGAGAATACACCCAACTATTTAATAGAAACATTTTATGTTACATCAGAAAAGTGACAATCTTTGACTGAGTAACTCACACCTATCAGTTTTTTGGTCCTTTTTTCCTAGAGACTAGCGGATATTTCACAGATGGAACAGAAGGATAAGTTGTGCATCACCTACAAAATTACTCTGATATTTTAATGTTGCAGATGGAGTTACACATTTATACGTGTTTATATTGTAACCAGAGTTATTTGCTGTTGATTGTAGAAGTCACGTGAGCAGTCCCCTCATGACAGCCTTGCATTATTATCATGAAATTGTACTGTCTTGATATGGAAAGGCCAATTATTTATTTTAATATCCTCATTCTTGAAATGGTGCTTTAATGTAACTTATATTTCACATTGATTGTGCAAACTATTAGATGTTTTTTATTATTTAATGGGACAAAAAACTGAACTGCATATTTACATCAAGTATTTAAGTTGAATTCTTTGACATTCAATCCTGTTCACATGTTCAGTTTTTAGAGGTAATACTTCTTTTTAAATTGGCAGTTAGTCTTACTGAAAAAGTCTGCTGTAGAAATGTACAAATGTAGCCTATATCATTAAAGACATTTAATTCTTTTTGTATTTTCTCTATGTTCTTTTTTTAATCTTCCAAATTCTGCCACTGCAACCAAAGTGGGTGTGTGAAAATTGTTCTGTGTTTCTCTTTGAACATTATCGAGTCACATTAGAGTAAAAACAACTTCTGGAATAGTTTTATATTCAAATTTCGTTATATCTTTCAGCGACACATTTACCTCTTTAAAGAAGATATTTTTGGTTTTGTGTGTGATTTAATGAAAACCAGCGAAGAAGTTCCTTTGTTTTACATTTACAATTATTCAGGACAATACGAGGCAGATCACTTGATAATAAAATAATCCTTGCAAATAAAGTCAGTATTCTACATTTTAAAGTTTGCTTTTGTGATAAATTCACATTTGCTCCTTATTTGTAAATTCAGATTTTTCAAGTGCACAAAGAATATTCAAATTCTCAGTTTGCTAAAGTTGTAAAGACTCATCTCTGCAATGAGACTTTCTTTTCTTTTCTCAGCTACTTTATTCTGGGTTTATGTTTTGGGCAGGTTCATTTCGGAGCTCGGGGCAGCTCTTAACCCTCCTGGATCAGTGCTCAGCTTTACCCCCCCCCCTCTACCTATACTTTCATCCTAGCCAACGTTCATGCAGTTTTTTTCCTCCAGTCTTCTGTCCTCAACATCTTTTCCACCATTTGACCTACTTCTGCTTTTCTAGCTCTCAGTAGCAGCTGAGCAGCTAATTCCGATGCCAAGTATAACAGTTTTCTCATAATGAGGATGGTAAGAGAGGGAGATAATCTCCTCCAATGAGGGAATGGGTGTCTTGGAAATTGTACAGTTAAAAGGAGAGAAAATCCAAATGAACAGAAAATGACACTATTCTTCTGCTACAATATTAGATTTACACAGCCATTCATTCAACATTGATTTCTGTTTTCAGCACAATAACGGTGTGTTTGGTCTGTTTTTAAAGTGCATTACTTCATGCAGGTCTTCTTTATATAAAGCACATGCATCATGTATTTTCTTCCCATTTTCACTTCCCATTTTGCAGTTTTTTCATAATTTATAAAGACACCTCACCCATTTCTTGTCTTCCTCTTGTGTACATCACATATCCATTAAACCTTAACTACATGTACATTTGTGTAGCCACATGACTCCATGTCCAGGAGTAAATCTGTTATGAGATATAAGCATTACATGCTAGGAGTAGGTCTGTAAAATGGCTGACTGTTTCATTGCTGTTGGATTTTGCATGAATGTGAGGTACTCTAACCGTGATCATCACCACCAGGAGCGGAGCAGTCTCGCGGTGAACCACACAAACTCTGTATCCCTGACAAACAAGCTTAGCTGGAGGGAATGTGTAAAAAGCAAAGCTGCAAGACCAATGGAGGCTAGCCGACAGAGAGCAAATTCAGAGCAGAGAGCTTTAGGAAGGTGTAATAGCATTGCACATTATTTCCCAGGTGACGGAAAGTACAGCTATGAGGACCAGCTCCTGGTTGAGGTGTCAGTGCAATAGTGTAAATGATGACTGGAACAAAACCCTGTGTACCTGACAGAAAATGGCTGCATAAATATGTCAGTTGCACAAACACAGATACTGCTCTTATCATTATTATGTCCATTTTTATTAAGTCTGATTGTTTTCTATTAAGGCGGCTCCCTCATTTCTTTGTACAAGCTGCAGTCTTGTGTCATTTTGATGAAGCACAGCAATTCCTTTTAGCTTACTGCAACAACCTTTTTACTCTCATCCAATTAATAATATTGGCTGTGCTTAAGCCTGATCAAAAAAACCTTATAAACACATGCTCCCAAAGATTCAATCAGTCAAAGGAGTAGCACTGGCTGTTACAGGCTGACCAATCAATGTAAATTTAATTTGAAAAAAAAAAAAAAACAACAAAAAAAGTGTTAGATCAAACAATGAAATTCCCTTATAGGTATCGAGAAAGCTACTGCCGTATGGGTCACTTACTGTCGAAGAGGACAACTCCTGCTGTGCGAGATATCTTTTCATTAAAATCCTTTTCTAACTGCACAGCTTGGAGCTAATGGATAGAATGTGATGAGAGAAAATGAAGTGGAGGATGGTGATATTTATAGTTATTCATGCTAATTTCAAGAGCTGAGATGTCAGGGATTTCCTGTCAGCGTAACCTTTGAGTTGAATCACAGACTGCTCGCTTTTGCAGGCAATTTGATGCCATGACTTGGCATTGATTTCACGTGAAAATGCAAGGTGGGATTTGTTTGGTATCCAATGTGATATTTACTACCAGGCTGTGATTGTACAGTCGAAAGTGTTAAAAAGGGGCAATCTGCACAAAAAATTGATAACCTGTACAAGCGAGAGGCATCAAGTCAATCCAAGAGTCCATGCTGGGTTGAATTAAATGTAAAGCATAACGTTAAAAATGATAGAATATGCCCCTGATGGAATAGCTGAAGTGGAAAAAGTACAATTACAAGTGATATTCCTGCTTTCAAAATCTTACTCATGTTGCAGCAAAATGTACCTTCAGTATCTGTTATATAATTATGGAGTTATGGAGGCGCCTTTCAGTAGGTTTATTACATGGCACTGTCAGTATTTATTGGTAAGTTATGAATATCTATATCACTCAGTTGGGTTGTTATGCACAGTTCTGATAAATGCCAACAATTTTTTTTTATTAGAAGCAATAAACTAATTTTCAAACCATTAAAGATCATTTTAACACATTTTTGTCACATTCTTTATTTATTTGATAAGTTGACAGGTAATAAACACGATAAAGTACTGCGAAGTTATTATTGTAAACCTAACCCCGACAGACTGATGCAAGTCTTGAATCACTCTGAAGGGGTTTATTTTGCTGGACATTATCCTCTACTTATCACTAATGAAAACATGTAAGAGCTTTTTAATGTTGTCGTTTAAAATTGTCGACTATCGGGTAGAAAAGCGCTGCATCATGTTATATAAGCACTTAATGTTTTATTATGTAAAAGTGACTGAAGCTGTCAAAAAAAGTAGCAGAGTAAGTGCAATATTTCCCTCTGAAATGTAAAGGAGAAGTAAAGGCATATAAACATATATAAGCAAAGTACATCAGTCAAGTACAGGTATTTAGTCACATCCTAACACTATAAATAGCAATGATGTCAAAGAGGAGGAATCTGTAAACAGTGAAAAGATAATTTTTTGTATCTTAGTGACCCCAAAGAATGAACAAACTGCACCAGCACTAAATTACCAGACTTAAAATCACATGAATATCCAGTTAAATGTCAGACTGTTTAAGATGGAAAGAACATGAGGCAAGATTTACATTAAAATTTGATCACAGCCATTGAAGCCACTGAAGAGACAAGAAAAATAAATCACAAAAGGTTTGCAAGATTTATTACCATCTAATGACATTTTGGATTATGGTATAATGTGAAACAGTCTGATACAGAACTTGCCCTTAGATCCTTCATTTATCATTCATCACTATCTTATAGACTAGTGATATTTTTGCGCTCTATCTTGTAACATCAGCTGTTCCCTGACAGTTTACCGAGTGGGGAATTTCTGCAGCAGATGGTTTTCTAGTTTGTGCCAGGGCATGTCACCGGAACATCCACAGCCCCTTCTGACAGACAATCTGTGAATGCCAATCAGATGGTTTTCTTTTTTTTTTTAATTTGCAGTTTTCTTTAAAACAAAAAAAAACAAAAAAACAAAAACATGACAGGAATGGTGCACCCCCACTCTGCTCAGCCCCTGCTATTAAAGGGGTGTTAGCTCATCAAAGCTAGCATGGTGTTTGACATGCTTCTCTCAACCCTGATTGGCATTATAGAGTTCGTTTCTATTTGCTATTCAATTCAGCTCGTCAGTGGAAGGCTCCTTCTCCACCCACACCCTCTCCCCCCTCTATATATGGTAATAAGCATTGCAGCAGTGGCTTCCCTCATCGTCTTCTACACATTTCTTTCATTCCTAATTCATTTTTCTGTGTCTGTGTGAGAGTACACATGTTGGCTGTGCATCTGTGCCATTCTCAATCTTTGATTTGGAAATAATTGTTGGATTACAGAAAAATCCTTTAAAAATGATAGATTTTGCTCTAATTGATTTTTGTTGTTTTTGTTGACATTGCATGGTAATTATTGGATAATCTTTTATATGTGTCTGTATCTCTGCATCATTGGGTGGATTCCACTCTGCTCAGTTCTGTGAAGGAAAAAAAAAAGAAAGCAAGAAAGAGATTCTTTTCACAGCTAGGAGTCTAACTCCAAAACATCAAAGACAAGGGAAAGATAGCGTGAGAGAAAGAGGAGCAGAGGGAGGGAGGGAGGGGTATGCCCTGTATCTGGGTAATGATGGAGGGGAGAGAAAGGGAGGGAGAAAACAGGAAGACAGAGGAAGAGAGAGGTGTGGAGGGGGGAGGTGAGGGAGAGAAACCAACCAACCAACCAACCAACCCGTACAAGGAGAGAGAGCAGAGCAGAGGAGAGAGAGGGGTGCTCTGAACATGCTGAAGCGAGGGAGGAGGGGACGATAGCGAGTGAGGGATGGGGAGATTGCCGGACCAAGTGGATAGAAGTGTTACTACAGAGCTGCTGCTGCTGGAGGACGGGCTGGGAGCACAGGATAATGCTCCATCCCTCGGCGTACAGCAGCACGCTGGACACGTTGTAATTTCTTGTGGCGGCGGCAGCAGCTGTGGAGGAGGGGGATCTCCAGTGTTGCAGCAGTGATTTTCCTCTACCTTTCTTGTGTTTTTTTTCCCCCCTTTTTCCACAGTCTTCTTCATCATCTTCCTGCTCGCCCCTCCTCACTCTTTATCTCTTTGCAACTGGCAACCGCTGGACTCCCCCTCCTCTCTTTTCCACTTGTCTTTCCATAGGAGGGATTTCTGTATTTCATCAGGGATTGTAGAAGACAGTAAGAATGTTTTCTGTCTTTTTGGCTTTGCTTTTCTCTCAAGGGAATGTGCATGGGGATAAGGCAGCGGGAGAGTACAATTTCATGTTTGTGGAGAGTCAAAGGGTGTGTGTATATATATATGTGTGTGTGTGTGTGTGTGTGTGCAGCAGAGGATGGGAGGGGTGGTCATAGGGGGAGTGCATGTTCAAGTTTACTGCATTGATTTGAAACATTAATTCCTCTGTCACATGCCTGCAAGTCCATGTCACATCTAGGCATTAAATAAAGATAAACAATAGTTGCATCGGTATTCACAAAAATCAACACTTTAAATAAATCTGAAAGGAGAAAAGCAAAGACAGCTCTGAGAGAATCTGGCGAGGGATGCAAACGAGAGGCAAACCGTGCAGTGTTTGGCATCGGATTACTCCTTGATGCCAGCAGATGAATACACTATCCCAGCATTACAGAAGAGAAGACAAGAGGGAAAGTAGGAGAGTAAAAACAACAAAAAATAAAAGGAGACAGCAGTCTACATGGGCTGAAGACAAGACAGGCTATCAGATCATTTTGGTAAAGTGAAAACCCAGATACAGGTAGATGCTTTGTAGGCGCTTTTCTGTCAGCTCTCAGATTCATCATTGTGTCAAACTGATAATCCCTCCCACATACATTTGCATGCATGCCAAGAATTGCTGATGATCTGGTGCGCACACACACACACACACACACACACACACACACACACACACACACACACACAGCAGCTCAGGGCTATGATTGCCGCTCACTGTTCACATTAAAAGACTAACCAGAGCATAAAATTACCC
>JAPTYQ010000029.1:27386907-27398191 GCA_029814465.1 Ostorhinchus cyanosoma
ATCTATCTATCTATCTATCTATCTATCTATCTATCTATCTATCTATCTATCTATCTATCTATCTATCTATACACATACATACAATATTTATTATTATTATTATTATTGTGTACTGACATAATAAATTATTTCGTTATGAATATTTAATCCAAGAAAACCTTAATGCATTCTAAGTAAATAAAAATGTTATGTTTCCAGCCAACTCCGGTGTTATATTTACTGCTGCTGTAATATTTAGTAAGTGACAAATAATTTATTAGCACTGTAAAATATCCTGTGACTGATAATACCGTCGTAAATGTTTCATTCTAAAGTAAAGACGATGGCTACTTTCAGCACATCTTGGATAATCTGAACGTCAATGTTGGTATCAGTCTCAAACTTTTTATATCAACCTCCTGAGATCCAGGAAAGGAAAAAGTTTTTTTGTTTTTTTTTTACATTGAATAATTATTTTGATTGGAAACATCATAATGCAACAGTTTCCTCAGAAAATATTTATTTTTTTTTTAAATAAAATGTCCTTTGCAGTGGACAGCATTTTATTATTATTATTATTTATTTTGAAGTAAATGCATTGCTGGGTCTCAAGAGGTTAATGTAAAATTTCAAAACAAAAACAGTATAGAATTCACTTCTTGCACTGAACTGTTGATTTATGTGGAAGGTTTGGAGGAAAGTGCTCTGGGAAGCATCGCTGTGCAAAGTATTTACATTTCAAAGTGAATGGAAGACTGCAGTTTGGTTTACTTAGTGTTGGACAGAGTAACCGGATTGAGCAGGAAGACTCACCCACTTGTCACACTAAGAAAGAGGAGTTAGAAAAAAACATCAATTTGACAATGACCTTGTGACACAACATTAAAAGGAGATATAATACATAAAAGTCACATACCATCAAAAAATGCACCTGAACTGAACTTATTGCAAAATACATGAGGTTCTGAGCATTCATGTGAGCTCTCCACACCTGCTCCTTTGAACATTCACCACTTAAAGGTCACGGAGTCATGGTTACCGGATGGATATGTTGAAGAGAACAGGGGGCGGGGCTAATCAAACACATTTTCCAAGCCCCTCCCTAAAACAACCACTGACTTTTATATATATATATATATATATATATATATATCTTCCTGAGACCCAGGAAAGTAAAAGTTTTGGCTTTTTTTTTTACATTACATAATTGTCTTGATTGGAAACAGCATAATACAAAACCTTTTTCAGATAAATTTTGTACATTCATTTTGAAGGAATGTCTTTTGCAGTGGACAGTGATATATCTACAATCGGAACTCTAAGTCTCGTTAAAGTTCAGAGGAATGTTCAAAACCAAAACATCACTCACACATGAACGTCAGTAACCATGTTAATCATTATTTACAGACCCTAACACTAACCCTACGTATGAAAGTAGAGTTTTCTTACAATTATATATTGTTGTCACTGTACTACAAGTAAACTGCTGTAAAATTTAGTGAAACTACTAAGTTAATTGTGTGTCAATTCATCTGGTGTAACAGCCTAAATTTGAGCAAATTTCCAAATGACACTAAATGGCTAAAAGGAACAACAGTAGTTTCACACTTAAAATCAGCTGTTGCCTGTATTAATATCACACATTCACTGTATCTCTGCATACAAGGTTGTTTTCTCACTTTATCCAACCTTGTTTGTGCACAAACAGATCACATCTGCCCCGTTGCAGAGGCTCCATTCATACTCACTAGAGGAGGCTCGGAGGGGGCGGTGGGCTGGAGTTTGGACTTCTCCGGCCAGGCATTGGCCAGACTCCTTCATGCAACATGAAACTACTCTCAGTTTATTAGGGCTAATTGCACCATTGAGAGGCAGAGAGAGGGGTGGAGAGAGGGTTTGAGTTCTCCCAACAGTCACTACTGCATCATCAAAGTGCTGTAGCTATATTTAGCAGCAGCAGCAGCAGCAGATGCAGATGCATGGTGGTGTTGGAGCAGCGCTGGACAGGGATAATGATCAGAGCGAAGGGTGGGGTATGATTTGAGTGTGTGTGTTTGTGTTTGTGTGTTTGTGTGTGTGTGTTAGAAGGCACCAGCATAAGAATTAGTTGAATCCAAGTCATGCAGGAAAGAGAATAGATAAGTGTTTCCTGTTTGTATCACGTTTCAGGTGGTAAACATGACATGGAAACTGTAGGACTGGAAACTTCAAATACATTCAGATCTATATCATAAAAGCAGTTATTTTAGTATGTTATCGATTTGTCATCTGTAATACTGGGCTCAAACCTCAGCCTTCAAACAGCCTCTGGATTCTTTCTGTCGACCACAAACAAGTTTGAACATGTAAACCGTCCCACGTCTTTGCAGGAAATCTTAAAGTCCTTTTCACTATCCTTGAGTGCAGCACTGCAGCCCGATAAGATTGTGTGCCGTGTTCAAAGGATATCAAACCAAAGCAAGTACTGATGTGCTTTTATCTGTCAGAGGCTTATGAACAGTGAAACAGTGTGTGATCTGTGTGGAGACGGCAGGTGAACTCATCTGACAATGCGTACAGCACCTTCAAATAGATATTCATACATATTTTTTGCACCAGATGCTGGTGATTCTATTGCATTTCACATGAAGACTGGGTGCATTTTAGCCCGTTCTGTGAGGTTCTGTTGGTAGGAAAACTTGTCAATATGCCAAAAGAGTTGTTAATTAATTTGACATTTCAGTTCTAGACCTTTGTAATGTTGTAATGCATTTCTGCTGATGTTGCTGTCACTTTGTTTGACTCGGTACTTTAGGCAAACCTAAACTGGTGTCAGCTTTGTTTCTAGTGATTGACAGGTTTCACGCTACATCACCTTAGTTTTGACACGGCGCATTGTATCGACGCAATGTGTATTATCATTTGTTGCCATGGTATGATTAGATCTGGCATTATAAAAACAGCTTCTTCTTTGTCCTTTTGAAATCCCTTGAAACAACATTATCATCTGTCAGAGTGTTTTACTCCGTCACAGTGAGAATGAAAACAAGCTAAGATTCAGATTCAGAAAACTTTATTTACCTCATACGGGCAATTCATTTACAGTTTACCACAGACATCAGGCAACATTCAAAGTGTATTGTGACAAACATAACTTAGTATACAAATACACGGTCATTAAAAGTCAACTACGAAGAAATGCATTCAATAATCTGCAATAAATGATCAATAAATACCAAATAAATCAGTTCCTGTTCTCTACAGCCTTCATCCATCGAATATTACAATGCTTTTCAAACAGAATCTGGTCTCTCATCAAGATGTGATGTGTTATTTTCAGTTTTCATACTGCATCCTCCTCCACCAGTGAACTTACCATGGGTAGAAGTGTGTGCATGTACCTTTTGCACTGGTTTTGTGTGTGCGTTTGCACCAGCAGTAGGCAGTAGTGGGTGTTTCAAACTTTCTGGAAGATGACGAATCTGCAATGTTCAGAGGGTTTGGGCGTCTTGCTGCATTAATAATGGAAGCACAGCTGGCAATATTTATAGTAACAGTGGAAGGGGGCTGTGGCAGTGTGAATGGGAGGTGATATATGAGATACAGGACTTCCTGCCAGCTCACTTGGACACTCGACAGTGTGCATTCCCTTTTGGTGGCCAGAGCTGGATGTGAAACGGGCTGACTGAGCGGGATCTGATGGTGACACATTCGTAGCAACATGCTCCGGCTAACAGCATGCATAAATTTGCACACAATGCAAGACATGTGCTCTTTTGTGTCTGCAGAGTTTGGTGTTTCATTACTACTGGTGATTTTTGTCAGTGGGATAGACATAGAAGAAGAATGAGTAAAGCAGAGGGAGAGGAAGGCAATAGGAGAAGAGGAAGGACAGCGTAGATGGAGGCAAAGGAGAGAGCCCGTTAGGATTTGTTTGATGTGGAGCCGTATTGATTGGCCTATATAAGTTAGATTAAAACAGCCAACATGTGAACACGTCCCCCTTCTCAGTTGGAGGTTACAGAGCCTGATCGAATCTGTGGTTTGCAGTTAAGTTATTCAGTTTCTTGTCATCTTTTGTTACTTATCTGTCACGTTCAAACTGCATATTAAGAAGCACTGGTGACAGTATTACATCAAAAGGAGCCGAGTCCCAGTTGATTAAAGTGAAGGACAAGGAGATGAACTTATTTTTGCACAAGACAGTCTTATCAAGCAGGAGTAAATGTGTTTGCACGATACTGGCAACGACATCCAACCCTTTAGTTAATCGTCTGCCTTTAACAATTAGAGTTACAGGAGTGACATCTGAATGTTCTGAAAAAGGCAAGGACGGCAGTTTGCTTCTAAAGTTTGATGATTATCGGTTATTTAAAATAGTTCCTACACAGTAATTCTAGACTATAGACCAGGGCTGTCAAATTCACATACAGCCACATGCAGCCGAATACGATCTAAAGTGGGTCAAACCAGTCAAATACTGACACTAATAATGAGATAAGAACCAATAAAGAATGTAAACACCAAAGTTTTCTCTACGTTTTAGAGTGAAAAAAAAGGATGATTCCAATATGAAAATGTTTACTCTACAACAACTGAAAATTCTTAAAAAAAAAAAAAAAAAAGGAAATTTAACAATATTATGTCTCAGTTTGTCATTTAAACACATGCATTCCAACTTGCAGATAACAGTGGATCCACAAATACACAAAACATTTAATAACAAGCAGAAATTTTGTAATGTGGGGCGTTGATAAGGGAGGGGTAAACATGACAAATTCATGGCGCCCAGTATTTTTGGGGGGTCATAGAGGAGTGGAGGGCCCCCAGTGATGAAAACATTATGTGCTCTCAATTTTTAGCATCTACAGAAGCATCATGTTGCCAAGAACCACAAAGCACAATGGGTAGAAAAAATGTGTCTACATAATGTGTCTGTTTGAGATGCTGTAACTGTAGGAGAAAATAGATTTCCATTCAAAAGCCTTGAAATGTGCAACCACCGGCCCTTGTGAAAGAAGTGCTGATTCAGCTGCCGTTGAACCGCAGGGAGCTGAAAAAACTCCCTTCACTTGGTCAAATCCAGCTCTGTCCAGCTTTCGGCCCCTCGGCTTGTTGTACTTCATCATGTCTGAGTGTGTGAATGAATATGAATCACAGTCCTCATCCTGTCTCTTCTCCAAAAGTGTTTAATTCAAAGCCCCATACATCAGCTGGCGTTTTGGAGTTGTCAGGGCTGCGTGCTCATCACAGTCAGCTTTGGTCAACTCCCATTGGATTGAGATCAAACCTTCCATAGCTGTGCCAACTCTGCTGATGGATGGCACTTTCTGACAGGACTTCAAAAGATGTTTTTCTGAGGAGAGAAGCAACACACAAAAAACCCTTGATATGCGCCTGACAGTGAGTGAAGTTAGATCGATGATTTACACTGCACAAAACAAAAGGACGAACGTAGAGGCTGCCACATGGTCAGGCTCCCACTTTTCCGCCTGCGGCCGTGGAGCAGCGTCCACCTTTAATATTTCACAGCCCTTCATATGTTCATTCAGTCTCCTCCCCTTTAGCTATTCCCATTGTTGTTCATTTATTTATGGCCTCCCATACATTGCCAGCTAATAGCCCTGACTGGGCCTTCGGTGCAGCCCCAGATAGGAGCAAGTGGGTCCTGCCACTCTGAGCCCAGCCACCTTCAGCTCTGCAGCCAGACAAGGCAGATCTGTCTGTGTGATTTAGGGGATTACTCAGCTCCCTGAAATGGACAGCGTATATAACAAAGTGCTGGCAGGAAAAAAGTTCAGATTGTGTGCAGTTCCATAGAGATTTAGTCAGGATGACAAATACGGCTAATTAATTAGCAGGCTATTTGAATGTGATCTCAGCTCTGTGGCTCCCCAGCTGATTGACTGCTTTCATCTCTTCTGTAAAGACGAGAGAAGTTATAACAAACACTGTGGGCCATTAAAAGTATGCACAGAAACACTGTCTGGACCGGAGGAGAGCTGCGTATTCTGGCTCTTATTGCAATATATTACTGCAAAATACCTCCTGCCGTTATTATTATTAGTATTATTTTACGCTAGCTTAAATTTAATTAACAGCTACAAAGAGAATTTAATTAAGGAATACTAATATAGCAATTTAAATGTCTAATTGTTTAGAAGGAGTTTTTTTCTTTCTATATGTATCCAATCCAAAGAACAATACAAATAAAGCACTACTACCCAAATACTTTTAAATGTGCATTTTGTTTGGTTTAAAATTCTTAAATGCACTAATATTTCTGTACATTTACCATTTTGTTAGAACCTCTGACATGAAACTTTTGGAAGATCAGAATCAGAGTCAGAATACTTTATTAATCCCAGGGAGAAATGATTGTGTGTTATAGTTGCTCCATTCAAGTACAATGAAAGTAGATATAAAGCTCTAAATATACAAACATATATATAGCTTTGAATATATATACAAACCAAATATACATATTTAAACTCTATTAAGACACAGTTAGAGCAGCAGTATGTACTAGACAATATTTTATCAATATGATAATGATCTGTATCCTTAAGGCAGAGGTGAAATTAAGATTGAGGAACATAATTTATTTATTTTATTGTTTATTTGACAAGGACATTGTGGAGTCACATGACTGCACCAGAATGAGCTAAAAGCTAGTTTACATCTTCAGTCCCTGGGCAGGTAAACGGACAACAGTTAATACAGAATATGACAACAAAACATGACATGAAACATTTGACAAATGATTTAAAAACAAAGCATAGATGCAAATACGACAATCTAATATAAAGCTTTAAATACGATAACAATATAGTCAAAAAAATCAAATCTGTTTAACGCATAAATAGTGACTATAAATAGTATTAAAAGGCTCTTGTAGTTACAGCAGCGTCTGTAAAAAGATCAAGCCCTGAGTGTGATTTAGTCGTGCAAAAATAGATGAGCTAAGGCACCTAATTATGGTTAAACTTTTGTGTTTTTAACCCTTTAAACCTTAAGCTAAAGTGGTTGGACAATAGAGGTCGACCGATATGGGTTTTTCTAAACCTGATGGAGATTTAAAAAAATTTGCTCAGCTGATGGCTGATACCTGCTGCCGATATTTAAGGACAATTATTCTCTTTTTTTTTTTTTTGTACAATTGAAACACTCAGATAGTTCCGATGTTTCTGCAACAATATAATGAAATTATTCATACATGTACACATAGTCGTCTTTTAGCATTCATTGAACTTCAGGTGCTGCCGACACAAGTGCCTGATCAAATATCTTACATTTTCACTCCTGATTAAATATCGGCTTTCAAAAAAAAAAAAAGAGAGATGGCCGATATTGAAAAGATTCAATACATCGGTTCAAAAGTATAGGTCTACCTCTATTAAACTTTTTTTTTTTTTTTCCAATTTTGACAATGAAAGATTAGAAAATATACTGAGTCTGTTTTTCCATTTTTCTAGAACACTTTTTTCTCCCACATCTTTCAAAATCTAGCTGTCACTTAAAATTTACTGCCTGTTATAATTCTGATAAAACAGTTACTTCTCCAGGTTCTAGTACAGGTGTGAGCGAAATTATCATAATGATCCAATAAAGACATTAAGGTACAATATCTCAGATTTCAGAAGGCGTCGGAACTTTTCCAGTTGCACAAACAGTGACACAGTTCCAGCCATCCAAACTGCACATGCACAGAGTGTGTCAGCGATGACACGTCAGGTTTTAAAGAGTTAGGTCATAGTGCCACCTGATCTATGAAAAGGGATTTCACAAATGGAGATAACCATAACCTTAAACTCTGGGCCGTTTGTTTCCAGTTGGAATCATTTCAATGTAACACAAAATAATGGATTCGCTGTTAGCAGGCGTTTCATTCATACAAAAAAACAGTTATTATCAAAGAACAGCAAAGGTAAAACAAAATGTGCAATTATCTCTGCATAATGTCACCTTATTTATGCTCTTCTTTGTCTCATTCTTTAAGCGGAACAGAAATAATCCTCAATAGTACTGTTGGATCTGCTGGTGTTTGCTTCGCAGCATAAACTTCATCACATTCATCTGTTTTATGAAACTTTCTTGGACTGTTAGCCTTCTTTCGATATCTTCACATTTAAGCGCTTGTTTCTTGGATTGTGTTCTGTGTCTGACGCCTTTGTAGAACCTTTAGCTGACGTTCTTCTGGTTTTGTGGATGTACTGTATAGAATGTGCACATTTCTACAAAGAGTCCTGCAGGATTATTTGAACCAGGCATTTCTTCTTTGACATTTTGTCTTGTATTTTGTTTTTTACTTTTCGTGTTTATTGAAAGCTGCCTCAAAAACCAAGTGCAGTTTAGTTTTTATGCTTAAGAAAACACTTAACCAATAAAGACCCAGGGCTATTTTTGTAGCAGTTCCCAAGTGAATGTTTCTCTATTTCTACCTGTCTTAACTGATTTATCACCAATTTAAAAAAAATGAAATATATATATATATATTATCCTCTATATTTTTGCATTATTTGGTGTAAATCATGTATTTTCCTATATTCAATTGACAGATCATGCAGATGTTCATGAAAACCCAAAGTTAATTCTATCAAATCAGAGAAAAATGAAGAAAAACGTACTTTTTCAGCAAAGATATTGGAAACTGAACGTAAAACCCAGTGTTTCCATTCACTGTCATTGATTCAACTCCATTGGTTTTACTGGTGAATCAATGTTGTAGAAGATGACGGTGTTTCCACGGTAACTACGGTGCCTCTGAACGTCCAAATATGGTCATATCTGATGACCATGAAAAGAAGACAAACTGCATTTTACACCAATTATTGACATGTATTTACAGGATTAGTGGATCAGCAGGTGTTAAACAGTTTAGATCAGTAGATGGTTTGTGTCACCAGTGACTGTTTGGATCTTTATGAGTTAATCAGTGTTGTTGTTTACATTTTAGTATGTTTATGCTAAATTAAAAATGTTCCAGAAGGTTCTTTGGGCTAAATTCTAATTATTATTATTATTATTATTTTTTTTTTTTTACATGTTTTACGTATGTTTGGTTGCACTGTTCAGAAACTTCCAAATTAGTCTCAAATATCAGCGTAAAGAATCATGATAAAATTGTGATATGATTTTTTTCCCCCCTGTATCGCACACCCCTAATGTCGCATTACCATGGCAACACAGATAGAACTGATGCTGCCACCGGTACCGGGGACAACCGAGCTAATGAGGCTCTGGTCCGGCCGTGTAGATGCTCCATTTAACATGTTGCTTTGTGTGACTCTGGCCTTCATCACCTGTCAACATATGACAGGTGTGAACAAATAACCCAGCTGTTATTTGATCAGTAAGAAAATGAGAGAAATCTCTGGCTCCAGGGACATCTGCAGCCTTGTAATAATATTTGTGTACAGTTCTCTGTGGCATCTCTGGAGGGAAATGAAGCTTTAAGGCACACACACAAAAAGGAAAAATGGCTTAAAATTAGTGTTGTTTATTATAATTTCTCCAATTTGGCAGTCTCTGGTCCATCTAACAATCGAGCTTAATTATCTGGAAAACATGATACCTGCTGGAAAACACCTTTAAAACCCTGTATTGTGAATCCAGTTTGAGTAGCCTGAGGTAAAGGCCTTTTGAACCACAGGGAAATAGGCTATGAGGTCAATTTTCCCCCTCAGGAAGAGCTCACACAGCTATTTCTTTCTTGTTTCTTCATGTAGTTTCATACACCCACGGACATCTTCAATCTAAACCACTCTATATAAAGGAGCCCTCCAGGGGTTTGTTTTATTGCTTTTCCCCAACATGTCTCTAAATCCTCTTCTTGTACTACAGTGTTGTTTCTTTTGATGCTCAAAAACCAGAAGAGGCGAAATGAGATTGACGTCTTTGTGCTTTACTTTCCTTCAAGTACAAATGTCTCGGCTTTGGCTTTTTTGACTTAGTTTACATTTTTTTTTTAAAAGGAACTGATGAGACACTTTATTTAAATAAATGTACTGTAAAAATACTCATAATGTATTGTCAAAATGGAAATAATTTAAAAAGCTCTCAGCAAGATTTACTGGTTAAGAAATGTTTATAATCTTGAAGAATATAATATCTATTGGAAGTTTTCACCTGTTCTAATCAGATTTATCAGAATTACACTGTCAGTTTTATCTCGATTATGTAACTGACCACAGTTTATCATATGGAGACTCTCAAAACAATCTAAAGCAGTCAGAGAAGGTAGACTAGATGATAGTTTTATATTAGGAAGGTGTCTGTTCTACAATCAGTTGTGTAGCATTGATATCTTGAATTCAACTGTGTAGATTAAATAATATGCAGCTGAACAATGGTTCGATAAATGTGTCAGTTTTAGTTAAAAAAATGAGATTTCCAATCTGCTCAATAAATCTTAAAGTGACACAATGCTGTTTTATTTCAATTTATATGGAGAGCCGTGGCACTGAAATACATAAATCCAGGTTTTGGGAAAGAAATGAAATAAACAAGTGTGAAGAACTTGTGATAAAAAGATCAACGTTACGACCTTTGAGTTAAATTTGTAGTGAAGTTTCACTCATATGCGTATTTTCAGTGTTTATCTCTTTGCTTTTACTACTTATCTTTTAAACCAGTGGCTCCAGGTTCAACAAACCTCCACCCCTCACACGTATTTCACTATTAAATGGAAAGATTTTTTAAAATTTAAACTTTGATCTATCTTTCCTAAAATGAAATGACATCTATTCTGGGTCAGTGGAAATCTGTAAAGTCAGTTTGGTATGAATTGAACCAATAATTCGGGGGTCAGCGTAATAACTTTGATACATCCACAAGTATCAGCACTAGGAGTTTAGGTTTTTCTTGGTATCACATTGAAAAAGTCATATCACTAGTGTTGAGGTGGACGGTACACGGATGTCCCTGAAATGAGAAAACACCTTAAAGGACAACTCAAGGATATTCTTTGATAAAATAACTTTTTCCTGTTGCTGTTTATTCTACAGTATATTATTAACAAAGACAGACGCTGTTGTTGGTTGTTTTTTTTTAATATATTGTCCCTGAGTTAAAACTTGGTGCAGCTTTCAGAGTGTAACCATGAGATGTCAGGGTGCAGAAGCCTGATATTCTAGGACATGAAATGAGTAGATGTCATGGCCCTAATTCTGCGAAATTTCCATGATGAGGACGCAGTGACGGCGTATCACACCCCCACACCCTGCCTGTCCTGTTAAACTCAATCCAGCTTCCTCCACTGATGCTCACCCTAGTTTAATTACACAAGGGATGGTTACATCAGAATATATGTGAAGTATGTGGCTCT
>JAPTYQ010000029.1:27416542-27427118 GCA_029814465.1 Ostorhinchus cyanosoma
TCCGTCCACTTGGTGTCACTCCGAAATATTCATTCTTCCCCAGGCACTTCACGGTTGGCTAGCTTGAAAACTGTTGATGATAAATGCTGCCGGAAGATGTCATGAGACTATCTATGGTAACTCATAAGTGATCAAAATAAATAAAATAAAATAAAAGTATGGAAAGACTCAGCAAAAAGGGCCGTTTGAGAACTACATGCAGGCCGTTGATGCCAAATAGAGGGTCAAAAATATCATCCTGTGAGCCGCAAATTGTCCCCCAGGCCACGAGTTTGAGACCCCTGCTTTAGGCCGTGGGCCCCTGGGCATAAAGAGGCAGCACTAGGGGAGATCAGCATGCACCTGGGTGGGCTGTGGTTTTTTTATTTTACCACACAGCCAGACAGAATGAGCAGCAGAGACAGGAATGAGGCTTCGGTTGTTGTTTGCTGCAAAAAGCCTGAAAATAAAGCACTTGGAATACATCAGTGGAATGTTTTTGACTGTGTAAACCACAAACCCACGGTGCATGTGGTGGTTTTTTGAGTTATGGTAAAGTCTTAAGTTCAGTCACTTTTAAGTTGGTTCAATTTGATGACAAATAGCTGCGACAGTCATTAAATACAATCAGAAGCGAGTGAAGTGTACTCGAAGAATGATGATGAGAGGATGATGAAGAAGGCTTCGCTGACACCGTCTTCATTTTATAAAAAGATTTATAAAAAAAAGTATGGCATCAAACAGGCACCATGGTCTGCCTGGTCAACTCTGTCCCCTGTTCTCAGTGTAAACTTTCATACCTCTGTTGTTCACCCTAAACATTTGGTCTCCTCCTAAAGGTTTTGTTCCTTTACAACTTCACAAAACTCCCAACATGAGCGGGATAATTTCCTTCTTTTCTCAGAACTGAGGTACATGACACATGGTAGAACAGAGTAGGTTATAAACCTCAGGAACACTTCATTGTCGACTTCACCCCTGCTGATCCCAAAACAGATATAAGGGGCAATAAAGTCTGGGATTCCCTCAGTCATGAATATCAAAGACACTACATGAGTATTTTTTTTTCATTTTTACACTTCTGAGTAACAGACATTCAGCACTTTCTAAAATCTATTTAGGTCCTTAAAATGGTGTAAAATACCCTGAAAAAAGTGGTGAATTCTGGTGAAGTGTAACTAATGCTGCCTTCACATGCTATCGGGAAAATTATTCTTTCCATTAGTGAATTTGAAATTACGTGTGTTGTGTTCTAGTGCTTTTTTTGTTGTTGTAGCGAAATGAAAAATGACTGACAATTTATCGTGACCTGCTACGAAGGTAAACCAGTTTTGGATGTGCTCATTCATCTGCTAAAGCATTTTTTTTTTATTTTGCAACTTATATATACTCTAAATATGCAAAATCATCAGCTAACAGCAATAGAATATTAATAAAGCTTTTTTTTTGTTTGTTTTTTTAAATAATTTGCAATGAATCCCTCGTTGCTCTCTGGAAAATACAACATGAGGGGGCGTTCAAGTGCGACTTTTGAGTTTGTAACTAGTATTTACTATCATTCCCATAGCGCGTGAAGGCATAATAAGTCTTTTATTTGAATTCTGCGATTTTTAGTGTCACTGGGCAAACATTTCCTCATTGTCTGTCAGTATATTGTAATTCAAATGGTTAGAGAGCAGACTAGACTTCTGCATCTACCTCATTGCTTTGTTTTGAAGACTGTTGAATATTTACCCCATGACGGGTGGGATTGGCCAATCATAGGTGTTTTCAGAGAGGTAGGGGGTGGTTGTACTTGTGATTGACAGCTGTAGACCCCAATCATCATTAAGATCCTGTCAAACATGTTCTACTCTGTGACTCAACACAGAGGTAAGATGGCAGCTCTTTAATAGTGATATGATGTCAGTCCTAAAATATTATTACAGCACTTCACAGCTTAATTAACAACATAAATGAATACAGTAAATTTTATCATTATAATCAAAAAATTTAATAAGTGCAATACCAAAATTGTCGGTCGTTATTATAAGTACAGGGTGTCTGTATTTATATTTAGAGGGAAGGTGTGTATTTTCAGTTTATGGAGTTTTTCAATTTCTGATTTTGGTTCCTTCAGTTTTCAGCTTTGAGGTTTTAAATTCACCACTTTTACTGTGACTATGGCTAATATTTTTCCTCCTCGCCCTCTTTAAATCTGATTAATTAAATTCCCTTGTCCACATTTCTGAAATTGGGTGAATTGAAATTGGTACAGAGGTACAGGAGTGCAAGTAAAACCTAACACAAGTGAATTAAAACATGACCTTATAGACTTTTAGCGACAATGTACTGACTGGGTGCAAACTGTGTCACTCCTTAAGGACATGACAGTTCTAACCCACCGTCGCTCTGACATTTACTGTCCCTCTCTCTCTCTCTTTCTCACTCATCTTGTCCTGTCTTGAGGCTCTTTCCCTCTTTCATTCACACCATGTACTTTCAGAGTAGGAACCCTCTGATCTTCTTAACTTTTTGAACCACCTGCTCAGCGCCTCCTTTGCCCTCCTTCTCTCACTGGTGTTGGCTAATATCCCTTTCTACTCCCAGTGCATTAGGTCTGTTCTACATGTCAGCTAATTCACCCTTAATAAATTCTAATTGCTTGTTGGGTTGTAATGAAGCGAGGGAGTGGCTGCAGCTCACAAATGCAAGGGTTATGAATTTAAGGAGGAGGGTTTTCAGTGACAGAAAAGCATCCACTAATGATCATTAATTCATGTATATATTGTAGACAGAGGTGCCTGGTGTTACAGGTGCTTTGTTTTTGTCAGCTCTGTGTGATGTAATTTAGAAATTTGATAGTTGTTTTGAATTTTAAAATGATGCTTTTGATGCACTGTAGATATTTACTCTGACCCGTTTTAATTTGACATGGTACCAGTGGAACTGCTTCACCTGAGACTCCAGACAATAAACCTTAGGCAAAATATTACACTTGCTGATTTGTGTTTTTACTTTTATTTAAACAAAAAAATATAATTACATATATCAAACCATCAACAAGCTGAGCTGCTGCATTTTCCCTCCAGGAATATGACAAAGTGGAGGAAAGCTGTAATTGAAAATCAGGCTTATTTCACCAAAGACTTTTCAAAACAAAACATAATATTTTGAGGGTATAAGATTTTCCTCTAATTATCTAAGGTCTGAAATACTTTGCAACAGCTGCAATTTTCTGCAAATAAATTTAATAGAGGTTTTTGTGTGCTGTCAGTAGTCCAAATAAATAAATAATATAATATAATTGCATATCTATGAACAGTAAGACCAGCCATCTCTTATTTTTAATTGAGTTGTTGGTGTTTTAAATCTAAACTTGTTGAAAAAATGATTGATTTTGATAGAACTGATGAGGGGGATCCAAGAATTAACTACATGAGTAGACCTGTGTAGCCTGGAGTAGATCCTTCCTTTGTGTTTCTGGTCGTAAATGGAGTTCATTAACTCAGTTGTGTGGCAGTTCAGTGCATCACATCCTGTTGATATGATCCTGTCGCAGCAGGAGATCATGGCAGTTTTGTTTGCAGGTTTATTAGAATGTCAAACTAACGCACATCCAGTCAAGTTGGCATTTGCCTGCCGAGCGCATTTAACAGCGTGAAACAAATTAGTTTTTCTCTGCTGTTTGACTTGAGCTGAATTCTGGAAACTCTGTAGTGTAAGCAGCAACCCTCAGGCAGGATTTGGCCTCAGTGAGACCTGCTCAGACATATTCTGTGTATTTCAGTGCCTAGCTCCAATATGTGAAAGCGGCAGACAGGCAGTGATGGTGTCCACCTTGTCTCTCCGCAGTAGTAGAAAGGTTGTATATTAATGAAAGGCTGAGCCCTAAAACCTTCTGAGAGAACAGAGATGGGGCAGTGATGTTTAAGCGAAGGATGATCGAGGCAAAAAGGAAAGGAAAGGATGAAAAAAAGACTTGAAGGAAAATGTTTGTCTCTTCTTGTGAACTGCTGTTGTAGAGGTAGGGGTGTTTGGAGCAGACGGAACATTTTAGATATGGAGGAGAGAGAAGGTGACGTAAATGGCAACACAGCTGATGTGGGTATGTGTGTCTGGTGAGGGGGTATTTCCCTGTAGATCTCATTAAAGGCCTGTGGTCCCCCTACACTTGGCCTGTAGAAAACGGCTAGAGGGATAGAGATGGAGAGAGTCAGAGGAAGATAGGAAGGAGAGAACACGACTGCATATACTTCTGCATTGAAGAGTGGTGGAGATGCTACGGAAAAATGGCGAGCGAGAATAAGATAGAGATAGACAGGGAAGATAAAGTGCATTATGAACCGAGTGAGTGGGTGTATGTGAGTGGGAAAGTGTGATCACAGCTTTAGGAGGTAAGACAGAAAATTTGGTCCGAATAATGATCAAATCACACACAAAACAAAGGGGGGTTTAAGTTGCATTAAGATTTAAATGCAGAATTGAAAGTTGTTGACTGTTGCATCGACGACGGTCTGTTCTCATTCAATAAAATGACAGTATTTGGAAGGAAACACTCATGAATAATCACAGATAGCAGTACTATCTCCATCTGTTTAATGATGTATACAATTCTGAGGACTTCACACATGTTTGTGAAAAGCAAACAAACTGTTGCAGGCAAAGATTATCTAATTTCCTATAAGTGTGAAAGTGAATGCTGGGTTTTCTTATATCGCTGACTAATTGCAGCCTGCGAGATAAAAAATACAGTGCATTAAGAACTGGCTGAAAAAGGTCATTTATGTGATTTGTGTAATTTAGCCAATGAGTATTGATTCCCTCGAATGCAAGCATTGATTCAAGTGTGAAGGAAAACATTTTCAATCCTTTATGTTTTGAGAGTAGCTGTGAAATTAGATTTTGGTCTAATAAATGCAGTCTACTGGTGGGTGCTCCAAATGCTCTGCAAGTGCAACATCAGAGGTTTATCACGAGTTCTAAGGCTATCTCACCAGTGCACAGACTGGGTTGTGACTCATTCAATAGAAAAAAAATGTCTGAGGATGCATTTTGAAGCCCTGATAAGACTGTGATGATCCCTAATTGGATGCTCAGTTTGTAGCTATAGGTTCCTGGAGGTATATGGATCAATAAACAACATTCCTGCCTCAGGAAAACTCACAAGTCTCTGAAGGATCTTTAGGGTAAAACTTTTTTACACATTTTGGAAACGAGTTAATTTACAGTAAGTCACGCTGACTCTGGGAATGTCCTCATTGAATACTTAACCTTCATTCTTGCCTGGTGTGATTCATTTTTGAGTGTTTTTTTTTTCTTTTGATGAGGAATGCAATAAGTGTGTGTGCATCTGTGTGTGTGTGTGTGTGTGTGTGTGTGTGTGTGTGTGTGTGTGTGTGTGTGTGAAACCTAATCCAATACAAACAGACACACCTCTTCATCCTCATCTCTCTGAACACTCATACGCAAAATCTCAGACATTCCCCTCCTTTTTACTCGGTTCTCTCTCTGCTTGCCAGGCTGCAAGACACACACACACACACACACACACACACACACACACACACACACACACACACACACGCACAAAACCCCTGCACACTGATGTTGCACACGCTCACACACAAGCAGATGCACACCCTCCCAGTACCACATCTCCTAGGGAACACATGGATGTCTCTATGGCAACAAGCAGCTTGCTCCACTAATGAACCGGTTGCCTTGGCGACTGGGTTGGCTGTGCGCGAACAGAGACACTAAATAAAATAGAGGCAGAAAACGTTATGTTACTCCTCTGCACAAAAGCCCTGCGCAGGGTTTTTTATCTCTGTCTTTGTAGGGCACATACATAAACGTGCGCATGTGGAGATTAAGATGAATGACAGTGAGTGAGTGAATGTTCGGGCTCGTCCAAGAACAAGGAGCCTATGCAGTAAATGCAGCAGCAGACACAGGTCTTTGCAGCTGGCTGTTCTCTGCATGGGCCAATCATCCTGCTGCTGCTGCCTCAAGGTCAGAGAATAACCCGACTGCACTCTGACAGAGCAAGAGATAGATGGAGAGAGAGAGGGAGGGAGAGAGAGAGGGATAGAGCAGAGCCAAAAACCCTCTGTCAGCCATCTGTGTAGTGAGTTACGTTCCACTTTGCTGACTGAGCCTTTGAGCCGTTACTCGTTTGGCCATTCTCAACCCCACTGGAGTCACTTAAAGCTGCACCAAACTGCCATTCACATCCTGTCTGCTAACTGAAGCCACTGGGAATCCTCCACTTTACTCTGCCGCTGTCTCCCTCTGCTGGCTTTTGGGATGAATAGTCTCCATGCTGCAGATGGTTAAGTCATTGCTACAGGACAAGGAGTGAGCAGATCAGAGATGGCATTTTTAATTTTTTTTTATCTGCTTTCTCTTCTGTGAACAGAAAACACCAAATGTAGTGATGCTGATTTTGACAAAGCACTTTCACTACCATCATTCATTCATTCATTCATTCATTCATTCATTATCTGAGCCGCTTTTTTCTTTTTTTTCCTTTAATTTGTCACCTGTTTATGTCTTGTTACCTCAGCTGAAGAGATGCAATGCTGTACTTTTAAATGAACCCGACAGTTCTGTTTTTGTGTCTTGTTTGTACTTACTGTTCGTTTTTCCAGCACAGATGGTTTGAGCCTAAATTTATTACAGATCATTTCACCCCATATGCAGCCTGAGGTCCTGAGGGTCCTGTGGTAAAAACACACAGTTCCCTTCAGCTGCTGAAACGTCTGTAAAGCTTCCTCTCACTTCTGCTTCTTTTACATCAACGGAAATGGAACAAATCCAAAGCCGTGCACCTTAATGGGTTAACTGGTCACCTTTGAATGTGAATGTGAGGGTGGTGGTTCATATCCTGGATCCTGCCTCGGCCCTTTGGCAGCTGGGACTGGCTCCATGCAGACCCCCTCTGGATCCACAGCTCACACAGAAGGAATGAAAAGCAACAGTAGAGTACAAATATGTGCAATTGATAATTATATTTAATACCTAACAATAACCTTCAACTTTATAAACAGTTAAATTAAGATTAATATAAAAGTTGAAGATAAACAAACTTAATGTAAATGATTTACAACCCCCAAACAAATGTAGAATAAAAAAAGCAATACCAGTTCTTAATTACTATAACCATCATTTGAAATATACATTATCCAGACGTCAAACATTTTAGATTTTTGCTTTCATGTAACAAATATTAATTTCTTGCTTCAACATCCTTAAGTTTATTATAACAAGTGAAAATGACTATTTCTTGATAAATAATGTTACTTTATTTAACTTTTTGCCCCTGAAAACGTTGTGTTTCCTGCAGAAATGTTTGCGGTTTAACCCAGATGCTACGGTGTGGAAGGCCAAGCAGCAGGTGTTGTGCTCCCTGACTGAGTCTCTACGAGATGTCCTGAATTATGGTCTGTTCCAGCCTGCAACGGACGGCCATGATGCCAAGTTTCTGGAGGAAGAGAGGCTGCTCCGAGAGTACCCACAATCCTTTGAGAAGGGGGTACCATATTTGGAGGTACTATTCCAGTCTTCTTTTGACACAGTTCAGTGACACAGTAAAACGGAGCCGCATGGACCCTGAATGTCCTCAAGATGTCACTATTATTCCACCTTTCAGACATTTGGATCCTTCCTCACTGATGAATTAGGGCTTTTGCTCAACTTTTATTTCCTGACCAAACCTAAAGCACTTTTTAGTGCATTTGTGGATGCATCAGTCAGTCGACCAAATGATGAAATACTAGGATCAGGATTATCCTCATGGATAGGAGCACCTTGTCTAGTTTTTCTTTTTCACATCTATATTAATAGCAGCAGTAGCTTTGGCAGCATTTTGGACCTCATGAGCTGCACACGTTCTCTTTTTTCTGAGCTAATCTTATAAATGAAGTTTAGCCGATACATAGATATTTCTTGGGCGTTTTTGCCTTTATTGGAGATACCACAGACAGTAGAGAAAAACAGAGTGGGTGAAATCCAACCCTGGGTCAGGAATGAAGCCCAGGTGACTGAGCTGAGGCCGTGTGTTCTACCAGGTGAACCTCCAGGACGCCCCAGGAAACATGTTCTGTGAGGTGTGTCACCAAACAGCTCCATTTAGTGTTCCACTTGGTTTGGACCAGTCTGGACAGTCTTCTGCTGGATTATGACCCAGTGGAGATTTTTCACATGTTTAAAGCCAGATGTTTTCTTCACTGCGCTCGTCTTCAGGGAAGTAGAAGTGGAGGTTTATAAGTAGATAAAGCTTCTCTGTACAATAAATGTTCAGACCCAATTTTAGTGGATCTAGGCCAAAAGCTAAGAGAATTGAGGACAAAGGCTCAGTGTTCGGATTAACTCTTCGTTTTCTTTGTCATGCTCTTTCTCATGGGTTTAGTTTCGATACAAGACCCGGGTGTACAAACAGACCAATCTGGATGAGAAGCAACTGGCCAAACTGCACACAAAGGTAAGAAGGCCTTCTTTCTTCTGCTGGATATTTAATTGGTTTGAACAGTCTATTGAAGCATTCCTTTATGATGATCATCTGTGTGTTTGTTGACCTTTGTGCACATGCATTTGTAACTGTACTGCTTTGGAGGACACTGTCCTGACTGGACTGCAGTACTTCCTACTTCCCTGTGATGCTCAGTGCAAGGTTTTCTGTTTTATAATGCAAACAAACTCTTCTCTTTACAAACAGGCAAGCCTCAAGAAATTCATGGATTACATCCAAACCAGCGCTGTGGATAAGATGGCCAAGTTCTTGGACAAAGGCCTTGATCCGAACTACCAGGACACTGACACTGGCGGTACGGAGCAGTCAGCTCGACTCATTCAGCACCAACTTCCATTTAATCCACAGCTTCAGTTTAGTCTCTAACTGTCCAGAATGAAAACAGCATATACTTGGACTGTAGTAGTTTCAAAGTAAATCAGAACTACAATTAAAAATATAACATGAGTCAAATAAAATCAACTTCATTTTAATTTTCCCCAAACTTTAACAGTTCATTGTGTAGAATAAAATGCACTGGTATAATATGGGATGTTAAATCAACTGTGGTTTTGCAAAACATACTTGATGCATTGCAGCGTTTCATTGCATCATTTTTAGCTTCTATAAATCAAAACTTCGTTCATTCATTCATTCATTCATTCATTCATTCATTCATTCATTCATTCATTCATTCATTCATTCATCCTCACTAAGGTCATGGTGCTGGAGCCTATTCCAGCTACATTTTGGGTGAGGGTGGGGGTACACCCTGTACATGTGTCCAGTTCATCACAGGACCGACATAGAGACAAGCAAACAAAACTGTTCAAACTAATCAATTAAAACCATACATTTAAAAACACTTATAGACCTGTAAGTTTTAATTAAGAGTTGCAAAAAAACCAAAATAAATGACAAAAAAAAGATAAAAACATCTGAATATTTGAATTTGAAATGAAAATGATCCTATCTTTACGGGCTGATTCCTATAATCTTAGTGATGGTTCCTTTCAGAATGTGATGGCATCAAACACATGAATGTGTGTTTAAGAATGATCCTCCTTAACCCAACGAGCATCGACAAACAGCTGAATAAGGTATGTGACCTGTGGCTCAGCTGTTTAAAGCCAACCTTTAAACTCCTGGCAAACACCAAACCTCCCTGCGTGTTCTGCCCTCAGCTCTGTGGCGTGTTGGCTTAACACTTTGTCAAGGATCGGAGCCAGTGCCGTTCACAATTTGGTGGCTTTTCTCAGCAGATCCTGTCGGTGCTTTGGGGGAGCAGCAGACGGCTCATTTACAGTTTGGTTGTGCTGCTCTGTGTCACTCTGGCTTCTCTGGGAGCAAGTGTCAAAACACAAAACACAACCTGTCATCAAGGGGGTGAAACACATTCCACTTAAGCACATGGGGGGGGGGCACCAGGGAGCCCTGACGAAGCCCCTCACCAACATACTGTAGTTGTAAAATACCGATCAGAGAGAGCAGACATAACTGTAAACTCTGAAGGGTTAAACATTTCAGACACTCGTTTCTGTCTCCATTAAGCATCAACTTCTGGAGCTTTTTCAAGGAAATTACTTCACTGTGATGAAAAAGGGGTAAAATTGCATAATGTAGTTAGAATTTAAATATATTTATGTTTTATTTAGTTAAAAACTGCATTAATCAGCAGACGTTAATACTGGCATAAACATACGGTATGGATAGATTCAGATTCAGATCAAAAAGGTTTTTCACTGACTTCAAGGATATAGAACCTTCATTTTCTTTCCTTTGTATTGGAGAAAAAGTGGGATCTGTCATTTTAAACGACTGTAATTCTCAATTTTTAAGAAATATTTTGTGGCTATACTCTGGACTGAAGCTCAGGACAAAAAATTCAACTCAGAAAAAATGGGTCTTAATATATTGTTAACCTTATAACATGAATACCTACGTTTTTTTTCTTTTGCCAAATTATGAGATTTGTGTAACTTTACTCAAACTGCTGCTTCATTTTGAATATGATCTGAAAAAAATCTGAGTTAGGCAATTAGGCCATGAGGCTAACGATGTGTGAGATGCTTGAGTTAGTGGTAGATACAACTTAGATTTGCATAT
>JAPTYQ010000029.1:27507514-27535694 GCA_029814465.1 Ostorhinchus cyanosoma
CACGCACTCACTCACACACACACACACCCCCGCACACACACACGCACGCACACACACACACACACACACACACACACACACAAAACTATAACCAGCTTTGTTCCAAAATCAGCCTTATTGGCTCTGCTCCTGTCATCAAACAAGCAGATACACACTTGCAGATGCAGGCACATCAGCAGGACAAATACACACAACACAAATTATTCCCATAATTGTGTGTTGTGTATAATAAACCCGTGCACGCGCACAAGCACCCTGATACACATGTCCTTCCACTGACAGTCATGGCTGAATCTCATGCACCGTTTATTATGTATTTAATTACCAGATGAAGATGAAGATGGCTTGGAGGCCTTTAATCAGACCTTGTTAGACTGTGTCTCCCCGTGTTAACCAGTGTGTCAGCACTTCATTAGCCGCTATAGGAGCGCATTGTGATCTTCAGGGTTGAGGAACATGCAGCAGTACAAGCTCCAACAGTGACCCTAACAGTTAAAATGTCGTCTGTCAATGTGTACCAATCTCACATATGATACGCCTTATGACGGCACAACCGTGGTCAATCTGAGCACGTGTTTACCTCGAAATCACATCTAATTAAAGCAATAGGATAAACATGCCCAGTCTGCAATCACATCAAATCAGAGAGCCGATTAGTGGAGCAAATTGCTGTTGGAAATTGCATTTCCAGCTCAGTCAGATAAATATTTTAACAAGAAAATTCTGATCATTTCAAAGTGGGTATCTAACGATCTTAATCCAGTGTAATTTTGTGCCATGTTGGTGTTATAGACTCTGCAGTCACTGTGATTAGCCAGCGTGTCTCATAGCAGCGCTCACATGTACAATAATTGGAAATGACAGAAAACATGTATACGTTAAAAAAAAAAAAAAAACCCTCTCCTGAATCCTCATGCAGTGCGGTGCTTTTGTAGTTCATTAAAATGAGATGGTTGCTTCTACTCTCGAATAAAAAGAGCAAAACCTGAACCTGAACTGAAACCGAGGTTTGCCCACAATCCCAGTGGCGTGCTGCACAGAATATACCTATTACTGCTTGAACACAGAGTGAAATTCACAGCCTTATTCCTGGCAGACAATGCCTGAAAGCTAGCTGTTATTCCCACAGTGGAAATGTGTCAGCTTTTAATGGGATTGTCAATAGAAATGCCTTTCCCAGAGGATCTAAGGAAGATTGACATTGTTGTTCCGACTGTTATTCTCCTAACAGCAGGGGTCTCACGCGTTAACATACCCATCGTACCACAGTCCTTTATGTGTATCTACATACGTGCCCAAACCTTCTCTTGTGGCTACATCTCTAATCTTTCTCCTTTGTTTCTCCGTCACTACTTCTGTTCCAGTCTTTTCATTAAAGTCTTTTTCACTCCAGTATAACGACAAGCAAATACAAGATGGCATCAATTATCTTGTGACTTTTTAAATAGGAGTTAAGGGGACACATGAGCAGTTTTTGTCATTTACCCCCCTCTCTTTCCCACTCTCTGGCTAATTCTCCGTATCTATAACTCCAGCTATAACACAATCTGGTGTTATTATGTGTTGACAGGGTTGCTGTTTAAAGTGGCTCTACATATATAATTCATGACTGAAACGGCCTTTCTCTCCTTTTCTTTTCTGACCATCAGCACTTTTACCCTTTGCAATGTTTTTACATGTCGGAGCACGCAGAAATAAAGGACTACCAGCTGAGCCACAGACAGGCAAAGCAAGTGAGCTGCACACTCATCCTCACACCCACACAAAGTCATATACAGGCTCTCCCATCACCCAGTCCTCACAGCATGGCACCCACCAATTACCTACTTAAACTCAAATTATCCAGTAGAGACCACGCTACTGTCAAAGGAGCAAATTGAAAGTAACTACAGCAATCAGTGCCACACAGTACATAAAGTCAGATAAATTCTTGTGTAACTTCCTTTTATTGGAACCACTTTCTGATATTTAAACATTAAGGTTTCGATGATTATCATAAACAAACAACAGCACAGTCATCATGTCACTGCATGCTAGTAATGCATTGATTTAGAAGCATCCTACATCCCATAAAACTCAACGGTTACTGTCACACGCTTCAATTTCTTCTTGAGTTTGAAGGTTTTGTCTGCTGAAGAGGATAAACAAACTGGAATGTATTTTCCAAAGAAGTGCTGTGTCTCTGTTCTGTAAAGAAATTCAACAAACCATTATCTGTATCCTGCCTTTAAACATGGTGTTTGAAGAGTTGTACACGCACCATTACAAAGTAGTCTAACAGACACATCAAAATATACCACAGACAAGCAAAACTTTACTACGCAACTTCCAGTGTCACATTCATCAGACAATGTTGAAGTCTCCACAACATGATGTTTGTAGATGCTTTTATCTAGTTGAAGTTTAAAGCAGCAACATTTTATCAAGCTTTGACCTTTGTTAAACAGAAGAGAAATGATTGAATGACCAGCATAATGCATTTGCACTCTTGTGATATTATGTCAGCCTTTAAAGATGTTTGCTTTGCACTGATTGTTAAAAAAAACAGGTAAAAAAACCCCATGACTTATCCTAATCAGCCACCTCCGCTTTCAAAAGTACAGTATGTTCCATCAGTTGACAGCAAGACAAGGGGGCACTAGACACATTTACAGCATTTAACGTAAGCTTGGTTGTGTTATATTTTGCAGCTAAACCTTGTAGATAAACACTGTATTTTGAGGCTAAAATTCTTTACTTGTTATACAACAGTAGCATGACGGTGAATCGCACTTAGAGAAGTAGAGAAGCACTTGTTAACTTACTTGAAGGCGTAGCGCAGGAGGAAGCTGATCTTGCCGCAGGTGTCGCCCTGTTTGCCCTCCCCCTGGTCACCCTTGGGTCTGTAGAGCTCCGGTTTGATCTGCCCAATACTGGTTACCTGTTCCTTCTCCTCACCGTGGAAATCAGGGCTGGAGAGCTGGTGAGTCATGGGCTTGGGCCTAAAAAGACACATAAGAGCTTAGAGGGTGAATATTAAGTGAAGTGCACAACACAGTGTCTCACACACACCATAAAAAAGATAATACACAACAGTGTGATTCAGCAGCTTAATCAGAGATGCAGTGGTGGATAAACCATTTAAAATGATTTCATCCAGGTCCCATTTGCATAAAAGACTGCACACCTTTTTCTACACATATACACATTATAGTAAGTGTTGTCAGACCAAAGCCAGTCGTATAATGATGTGTTGATGGGATGTAAACCACAAATATAAATTCACATCTATTGATATACAGGGAAAATTATGCATGGGTCTGTGTTTGTAGCATCAACATCTATAGGTTAAATAAAACCCTGTTTTTATCAGGCTCAGCTAAAAACAGAGAGGTTTTTCACAATGATACTTCACATACATTTAATATTGAGAGGTTCAAAACAAAGTCATTTGCTCTTACAGACCTCGAATCCTTCATTAAAGGGCCAGCGAGATTAAAGCCAACATTATGCAACTAATGTTTCTTTATCATTATGCTCATAAAAAACAACATTTTATGAGGCAGAGCACTTCTTTTATTAATCTTAAGTCATGCATTTTTCAATGGATTTTCCTTTAATGTTCACTATCTGAAGAGTTAGGCTGACTCCAATTACTAGACTGACATAAAAACACAGAAAATGCACACGCATGTGCTCATGCGTTTACATACTCCAGCAGAAGTTGTGATTCTTTGTCCATTTTTCAGAGAAAATGAATGATAATACAAAAGCGTTTCTTTCACTCGTGGTTAGTGGTTTGGTGAAGCCATTTATCATCAAACAAATGTATTTGCTGTTTTTAAATCACACTGACAATAGAAACTATCCAAATGACCCTGATCATAAGTTTACATACCCTAGTTCTTCATCCTCTGTATTGGCCCCGCCCCTTTAACATCAGTGACAGATGTTAGTGTTTTATGGTCGTTGTGGATCAAACACTTTATTTTCTCAGATGCTAAAGCTGCCCATTCTTCTTGGCAAAACACCTTCAGTTCCTTTAAGATTTTTGGTTTTCTTGCATGAACTACATGTTTGACTCCTCCCCAAAGTGGATCAATGATATTGAGGTCAGAAAACTGAGATGGACACTCCTTCACCTTCACGGGTCGACTTGGCTTTATGTTTTGAGTCATTGTCATGCTGGAACATTCAAGACCGTCCCATGTGCTTTCAGTCAGGGTATGTAAACTTATGAGCACAACTGTACACAGTCTTACTTACCGAGCGGTGACCTGCTGCTGGGAGTGGGCATTTGGCAGGTCTTTATGGGGTTGTGCTCCACCCTCTGAGTTGGGGACATCTGGGGAGGTCTGACTCAGCTTCAGAGTTCCTAAAGGTGTGAGAAAACAAACAAACGATCTACAATGACTCACATGTCTCTTGTTATTTTTGTGGTGTTGACAGTCATCAGTGGCTCTAAGAGCACTGTTTTTTTGAAATGCAACGTTAGCATCATTGATTGCATTGATTGTGGTGTACTGACTTAACAGACAGTGATTTAAAAGAAGAAAAGGAGGATGGAATAAGCAGACATATTTACGACTATTTATGTGAAGCTGCTGCACAAGCCTTGACATCCATTATAAACACAGCACTGTTTTAAGTCATAGTCATCCATTTTTAACAACTTGATATATCTCTGAAACCAGCTAAAAACAGTTTTTCTTTTTACAATGGTGAGTTTGTTGTTTGGTGATGCTTTATTATCGCTGCAGTCCAAATACTACAGCGCTATTAAAGATTCACTTAACGCTTGCAATTATTAATAATGTCTTAATTGTTTTTAACAAATGAAATGAAATTATTCGAAAATGAGTATAATATGATAATGTATAACATGTTTAAGAAACTTGCAGAAGCATCCATCTCTGTAGCTCTTGAAATATCTTGAACTTGTTGTTTTTGTTTCATTGTGTATTTGCTGTTTCATTTTACTGCTCAAACCCTCTTTGTTTCCAGTCACAGTTTACTACAAACAAGCTCTGATCAAATTAGCTGAGGACAACATTTAGCAGCTCATATTAAATTGCACAAACCCTAAAAAAGCTCAAAGATAAGGTGAATACTGGACCTATCAGGTATCTCACTCCAGTGCCTAAATAATCTCTGCTGAGTATTAGCTTTTGTTTGCTTGGCCATAACAACGTTGTAAGATGAAGGTACGACAGCCTGTACATCATCTGTACAGAGTCATTAAAATCTGATTCATGCAACTTTGAAACAAGAAAGTTTGTATTTGTTGCAAAAACCTTAGCTTTAAGGGGGTTTCACCTTCCTTGACTATCCTCTTGGATAACCATGTGCACTAAAAAGACTAGGCAAGTTAAGGAAATATTTCTTGAATACGGTACCACTGAAGGAAAACCCATTTATATGAGCAGTAATGGTCAACATTCATCACACTGGTGACTCACTAGATAAATTATTCACTGTATGTAGTTATATATATGTATTAAATTCAGTACTCACAGTATATTAAAATGAGATGCTATTGACTGAGGCATCGCATTACTCTTACGGTCATGTTGGTATTAAGAGTGTTTAATGTCTGTGAGATAAAATTTGCACATAATTCACTGCCTTTCTCACCAGCATTGTTGGGGTAGGAGTCCATGTCCAAGTAGGAGTGCTCCTGGGTCTCCTGTGGCCCTCCAACCACACCTCCACCCTCCCCCCTCTCTAGCCCTACCAGGTCAGAGAAATGTGGGTGGTGCTGACCCGGCTGGCCCAGGGTAGGGTACAGGGAGGACGAGGAATGTCCGTCTTTTCTTTGCAGTAGCGGAGGTAAGAGTGAAGACCCTGCCGCTCCTCCGAGGCTACCAATGCCTGCGCTTCCAGGCAGCAACCCTGAGGTCAGGCTGAGGCCTCCACCCTCCTTGTCCCGCCATGGCAGCCAACAGAGCTTCCATGAGACAAAGAGGGAGACTGAGAGAAGGACGATGCCGCAGAACGTCACGATGACTGAGAGAAGACTGACAGAGATCTCTACACAGGGCATAGGAAGAGATGACAAGGAAGGAGAAGAAAGTTAAAAAGAGAAGATTCATCCATACATTCATAATTATTAACGCAGAATGAAGCAGATGGCATTAGGACAATGTTATACAGCCTCGTAAGTACACTTCCTGTATTTACACCTTAGCGCATTATACAGATGTCTAACAAATCAACAGTATCCACTGCAAGATCAACAAACCACACTCCCCCTCAACACATACCCACCATTAGCAGCACCACCACAACATCTACAAATCACACATTATGGAGCAGGAGCAGGAACTCGCTCAAGGCATAAATTGATATTCAGCCATACCCTCAAGCTCACAGCTTGCGATTCAATCTTGAGCTTAAAATGGGGCAAACGCTGGCAGAGTGGATAATCTTGAGGGAGGAGAGGAAGCAAAAGGAGGAGGCAAACAAAAAAAATAACCAACACCTACAGTGATGTGTCTATGCAATGTCATCACATATTGCCTAACGGTGATGAACATTTTAATCTGTAACAGCGCGAGGATGGTGTCTGAGGGTTAAGGGGGTTGTTGTGGAGGGGGGAAAGATGAGGGTGTTGGAGTGGGAGGAGTATGACTCATCCGAATGAGAAACTGTGCACAATAAAAGAAAAGCGCAGTTTCAGCACCAGACTGTTGGACAGTTCCAACCTCAGTCAAAAGAACAGGAATGAAAGAGAGTCGTCGTTAGCGCCAGAGATCTGTAACTTTTGTAGTTCTGTTTATGGTTTAGAGGTGCAAAGCTGCACGTGTCAGGGCCTATAATTCATGAATTCATAAATTTGTAAATACATTATAAATATTCAATGATTTTTTATAAATAAACAGACTAAATACACAATGAATATTAATGAATAAGTATCCGTAAGTATTTGAAGTCTTTTTATAAATTGTGTGATTACTTACTCTTTTTTTCTTCTTTTTTTTTTTTTTGACACAAGAACCAATCATATCCCCCCAAAAATACAGGCCCAGAGCCCTGAACATGAATATTCATAGCTTGTAAGTAGACCAAAAAGACTCATTACAATGTGCAGATTTTGTCTACTTCTTCCCCACCTTGAAGCATATAACTAGAATTTCTCACTATGTATGGCTTCAACCACAGGGCCACCAATTAAGAAATCTTTCTGTCCGTAGGCAGGCTAATCATCACCTTCATGCCTTCCCCATGCAAAGAAACTGTTGCCTGTGCCCCCCACCACACACTCACACAGGCTGACATAAAGGCCTCTTTTCTTTAACCCTCTGTTCCTCGAATTTATGTCAATTTATAATGTCTTTATGAGCATGACAAAGACATAAACACTGTTAAAGCACACAAAAGAGAATTAAATTTTATCTGTCATAGGCTGACAACAAGACTGAGAGCAAATGAGCGAAAACAAGGCAACAACAGCCAATCCCAGAGCCCTGGGGTACATCTTCTGGAATTTGGTTCGCTTTCTGTCTCAACCCGCCCTCCCTCTTTTTCTTTCACTCTCTCCTCTTTATAATCCCCTCAAACACCTCTCATTCCTTGCTGTCATTTCTTTCCCCATGCTGTGTATCTCTGTATGCTCTGACTTTATTCCTCTCCTCAGTGACTGTCTCTTTGTTTGTTACCCCTACCTTCTGTCTCCATCTCCCCCTTCTCCTGCCTGTCTTGCCTCTGCTTTCTCGATCACTCCTTTGGTGAATTATTCATCAGTCTGTGTATGTCATTAATCAGCACTTGTTCAAAAGATATGATTGGGGGGTTGTGGAGGTGGGGGATGGGCGAGGAGACATCGATCAGTCGCGGTGGAGAACAAGACGGGATAGGAAGTAAAGAGCAAAGGATTGAAAAAGAGAGACCGAGGCAAGACAGAGAACGATAACAGAGACTGTGAGACAGGGAAAAGGAAAGGGAGGAGATAAAAAGAGTGCAAAAATGAGGTAGGGAGAGGTAAAAAGCATGAAGGAAAAAGCGGGACGTTACAGATGAATAGGATGGAGAGAAAAACAGCAGACAGCAGGAGAGGATTGAAAACAGATTGGTGCACATGTTGAAACAGACACATCAGCTGACGACGTCTATTCTTGCTTTTCATTCCCACAGAGGAGAGGAAAGAAGGGAGGAATGTTGATAAAGTTGATACAATTACCATGCCATATGTGAAAGAGTAGAAACCAAAGAGGCAATGATAGAGAGAAAGGACTCAGAAAGAGAAAGATGGAAGAAAACAAACTGACAATGATTTAGAGCAAAACCTGAAGAGGGGAGGGGTTTAAGGATGAGAAAGGTTAATGTATTGATCTGGAGGGGAAAAACAAAGCAATGAAGCAGAGGAGTAGGTTGTATGTGTTTGGCAGATCCGGCTTCACTGATAAGACATGGCTGTGATCAAACGTGCACAGGGACCGTCAGAGGCCAAACCAGTCTCCTCCATTTGTCTCTCTTTAAGGCGGCCGCTGTACCTTCCAGAGCCCTGATACTGCCAAAGATCCATCGCTAATCCACAAAGCATAAAAAGCGAGTCAGCGGGTGGGTAGGTGGGTGGGTAAGAGGCCTCTGAAGTACACCATGAAGAGGGACTGAGACTCTCTGTCAATCAGCGCCTGATGCAAGCCCACTGGGAGTCGTACATTGCTCCACATCAAACACATCTCCGCTGCTTACACAAGCCGTTCACTGACAGCTTTTGGCGGTCATAGTCCGTAGAGGGCTCGGAGATTTCCATCAGCACACACCGAAAAATCACAGCTGGTAAGCGAGAGGGCCAACGCCTAAAACCATGGTGTGACATTTCTTCACATAGGCATCCAATTCTGGGGGCAACACACAACCAATCCAGGCTAATCTACACTGAGCCACAGATATCCACACTAATCTGCGTAACAGAGCAGTGAACTTCAAATGCTTCAATCAGGAAGACCCGCGTACAACACCCCATACACAAGACTCCGATCTGTGATACCGTATGTGTAGACATAGTCCGAACATGCTGTGTGTATAATCCATTTCCATGCAATAATCCAAGAATTATACAAAGAATCTTTACAACGTCACAAATTTGATTGACTTGCACAGTACTCGCTTTAATCTAGCAGATGAATATTTGATGGACTGCTGTTCTAAGTACACTGTGTATCTAACATATTTAAACATGAGCACCCATCTGAACATGTGCTTTCTCACACTTAAATATCTAACATGTGATGAAGGCCACTAACAAAAATGTTGTCATTGTACATTTCTACAAACTACAGATATGTAGATATTAGTGTCATGTTTTTGGTGAAAGAGCTCATCCTTTCTTGTCTTCCTTCAGTGGGCAGGAAGAAGCTGAGAAGATGGATATGAGGATGGTATATATGAAAATCTAGGATTTCAACACCCCAGAGTAGAGTTTACAAACTGACTCCAGTAACTCAGTAAGTTTTCAGGTTCAAGTAATAAATAGCACATTGGTTCAGGTTAGAGAACACTGCAGTGGGGAGATATATTTCATATATTATTTTTCATTTTTATTGCATCTATTAAGCCTGTTTTGGTTATAAACCCAGTCCTGCTATCGTTCTTGAACCCAAACCAAGAATTTTAAATCACTCCAATAGAAATGTATACCTAATTCCGTTAAATCAGTGATCTGTTGTTTCTAATCTAATACATTAACTTCAATGACAACTTTATGTTTACAATGAAAACACAGACATATTAAACATTGACATACAGAAGATCCAGTGCAGTACATCTACTCTCTTCACTTGGTCTTTTCAGCTTTACTTGTTAAGTCATGAGTGTTTATTAAGCATGCATGAAGCATGCATGGGCATGCAGACGGAGGGATTATACTTTTAATGGCTTTTTTGAAACGGTACTGTGTACTATATTTAGACTGACATGAACTCAAAATGAACATAGCTTCTGCTCTTTAAGTGTTGAGATCCACCAACTTATACAAGCTTCAGATCTACATGTGGCAAGTGTTGGATGCTTCAAAAGTATGTTTTGGATGAGATACCACTTTAAGGCTGAATAAGGAATACAATAGAACACCTTACTACAGAAAATCCAGTCAATAATGACTCAAAATATGAATTCATTACGTTTAAAATGCAATATTTATGAGAATCTGTAAGTACCTGTGTCCAACTGTCGGTTGCGACCTCTCAGCAGGTAGCTGAACTCCTGGCAGCGTTCACTCTGGCTGTAACCCCTCGGGGAGTTGAAGCATAGCTCCTCCACCAACACCAGTGCCTTCTTACACAGGTCTTCATCCCAGTCCCCCGACATCCTCCAATCTGCATCGCACTCTCACCAGCAGTCAACCAATGACAGTGCAGCCCTCTGCGCCCTCTCCTATTGGACGGCGCTCAGGTAAAAGGAGTATTGGCCCGTCCACCTTTTACAAGGTGTGAACTGAGAACGAGGAGGCTGAAGGAGCTGAGAGGGAAAGGGTAGCAAAGGAAGAGCACGAGGGGCTCTGCTGGGTGCCTTGGCCTGGATCACAGAGACCAGACGGACGTGCCCATATATGACTGAGCGACACCCACCCCTCTCACTTCCCCTGAAAGAGATAAAAGGCAGAGAAACTGTCGGCATGAGTATAAGGACATAAAAGCGTACAAATCAAGATTTTGGCAGATTGGTCACCTTACCCATTAAATCCAATTACTGATGCCAAAACCATCAGTGTGTCCCTGAAAGATCACTGGCTCTAAGATAACACTTTGGCTTGCACTAAGAAGAGTGATACTAGGCAACTGGCATCTCACAAGATGTAAGAGGATGTGTCGAGGTAAAGCCTGAAGTATAATAATATTAACATTGTGTAGAAGAGTTGTGTTTTAATCTAAACCTCAAAAATGTCCACAGACCACAATCTTACTGTCTTTTTCTTTTAACATTTGGCAGGAAATGATTTTGGTTAAAACAATAAGGTCTGGAGAGTATCTTGCGGTACATAGATATAGTAACCAGATGATTAGTTTGGTGCAGGTCACATTACAGTTTTGGAGTCGGTAGGAAGTGGTGGAGGTCATCTATACTGTTCAAATTACATAACTTCTCATGTTATTAAATTTGCTGCAGTAAGTGCCATTTATTTAAATTTAAATAAAATTCCTAAATGTATACATAGGCCTCAAAAAAAGCATGCAGAGCTATTCTTCTGTCTTTAAATAAGACTGAACGCTAACAGCTCATTACTCACTCAACATGGTGCATAGTTAATTGCAAGACGTCTTATTGTGGGTGATCGCCAAGGGATACAGAAATAGTTTTGGTGTATAAAAATGTTCCAAACTGACCAATGGGTCAATCGTTCTAAATCTTAATGAATTATTTCTAAGCAAAACACTTCTCTGTCTTGTAATTATAGAGTAATTAAAATAATTATATGGTGTCGTGTTTTGAGTCCCTTCAACTCACAAAAAAACAAAAACAGTGTGAGACAGAAAGACACTTCCTGTTTCATGCACTGACACATTTTTGTTTTTCTTTTTTCCCAAAAAATCCACAAATACAGCAAATGAAATACATATTATGCCAATGGCACATTACTGTCAGGCCAAGTAGCTTAGCTTATACATTGTGCTGAATTAAAATAAAAATGAAAGCATTTCATTAGCTTTAATAAAGTCATAAAGGCATTCATTTGTGGGTTTTACCTTTATTGAATGTGACTCTTGAGGTTCTGGGCCATGCTGAATTTGCAAGCTGGAGTGGAGATGCTCTACATGTAAAATTGTCCTTGCAAATAGATCTGGCTGAGAAATGAAAATTTATGCCTGCAGTGCATGCATAACCTTTAGCTTGTTATTTTCTTAATGTTTCCAAGACAATAAATGGGAGCCTGCAGAAAAGTGGCTTGGTTTTTTCTCTTCTCTGCAAGTTGGTGTGGAGTCCGAGCTGCGCTGCTGGTCATGTAGTTAGAACTGGTACCAGTGGAACACATTGGTTACTGGCTCCAACACGTCTGCAAGGATGGAAATTCCCTGTTGGATTAGTGAAGATTCTTCTGAGGCTCTTCGACATCACCTGAAAAACAAAACAATCTAATCAATCAATACAGTACATGAAGGCAGTTGTATTAAAAGCAAAGACAGTGAGTTGATATCCTCAAAATATTAAAAATAACAGGAGGACTCCAAAATCTACAAACACTGCATTAAATGTACGTTTGATCAGATGCACTGACTCTGACTGCCGTGCGTCTGTCCTTTCATCCAGGAGAAACTAGATTTTATTCGTATATTGTCTTTATTTTTGAGCTCATTCTGTCTAAATAAAAGCAGGTCAATGCCCAAACTCCACTTTCTCACAGCCTGTGAGTCTCCAGAGGCTTTGACTGAGGAGGATATATGCAAAGTAGTGTCTAATAATACAGATTGTTTGCAAAGTAGTACTGAAAAGGTCTTGCCACAAATCTTACAGTGGTTGTGGCATGGACGGAAAATAAATCACTGGCAAAACAATGTTGGTGGTGAGAGGTCAGCTTTTTCACCGTACTGTTTGGCCCTTGTAAAGCAGTGGACTTATTTCTCAGGTGTCTCCTTAGACACAGAAAAGACTATTGATCATTTGATGTATGTTGTTCTGTGAAATGTCAGCGTCAGTCTTTGTGCACAGAGTGGCACCTCCCTAGCAGAGTGCTCCTTATGTGTCCATCTGTCTCTCAGCCATCAATCAATCACTGCATTAGCCAAAGACATATTTCACTCTGAACAAGATCCGAAACAAAAATGGCTGCACTCCCTTTTTAGGTCTTTCTCTCGCTCTCTCTCTTCTCTTGAAGACAGAAACAGTCTTGTTCCCTCTTGTTCATCCTCCATCTCTGTCGACTTTGAAAAGCTGATTGTCACATTAGGATACTCTGTCGGTCTAAAGGAAACTCAGATAATATAGAGTGTATTTATCTATCCATCTCAGTTCAGCCTATTGTAAAAAAAAAAAAAAAAAAAAGAATGTGAAATTAGCAAATCAAAACGACATCCAGACCCAACAGCGAGCACCAGCCCTCTTCGTACCCCCTTCCTCTCTCTCCCATTAAGATAGTAAATCTGTCTGAGTGACTTTAAAATGTAGGATATCTCAATCTGAGGAATGGCTGTCTGGCACAAAACTGGCCGCCTCAAATGCCAGTGAGAGCATCAGGAAAGAGGGAGAAGCAGAGAAGAAATGGAGGAGAGAGACAGACAGAAAGAAGGATTGTGTACGTGTAGCAGGAGACAGTGGAAGAGGGAGGGAGAGAGGGATAAGAGAGATGCTGACATTAAATTGGAGTCGAGACAGATAAAAAGGGAGGAAAAAGAATTGGAGCAGAGAAGGGCAGAAAAAAAAATATAGGAAGCTGGCGGCGGGGGTGACACAGCAACAATGGTAATCAAAGGTTTTGGGGATGCAATTTACTACAAGGAAAATATTTACAGAGGCTGGTTATTCACAAATAAATATGCCTTCAGAAACATGTTGACGAATCATTCCACTCAGATACCACCATACTCAGAAATGCACATTCCAGGCGAACAGAGCAACACAAAACCTCCCACAGACACTCCATTGACTGCTGTTCTGCCTGGGATCAATATTCTCAGGGAATAAATACGCCACAACACAGACCAGTCGACCAGTAAGGTCACTGTCCGACTGGACAAAGGAGACAGGACGACGTACAAGGTCACAGACTAATCACAGCACACAGAAGGAGAATTAGGAAACGGGGTCCTATCAAAGCAAAGGACCGAATCTGGGATGGATGGAGGAAAGAACTGCTCAAATATCAGAGGAACCGGCCGATCAGGTCACGTCTCACAAAGCTATAAAATCTTTCATCTGTTCATTTAATTTCAAGATAATTTGTCGGTGAAGGATATGTTCGTTTGCCTTTTCTCAACAGGCAGGAGAGTATCGACGTAGACAGAGTGGAGTTTGAATCCTGACACCTTTTTACTTATTTGTTTATTGGTTTGGATTCAAAAAACATCATGGTTTGGTTTAAATCCGAATACATGGATTGTGACTCATCACTTTATAACATCTTTGCAGATGTTTACTATTTCAAACTAAATCTCGGTCCTAGCTTTCCTTCACTTTACCCAAATACTTTTATTAGCTAAACCTAAAGAGGAAAAGTTTAGTAATGCTTTACATACAACACCTAAACTGCAAATGGGAACAATTAAAAATGATGTTCATGTCAACAACGTCAACCTTTTGGCCACATGGAATTCACATTAATTACTGCACACATTTAATTATCTTACTGAAATATAATACAACGAGGCCAGCACCATGTTTAGAACAAATCCTACTTGCCTTTGCAATTTAGTCATTATTTCAGTCAGTATTTACTGTTATATCAGTGTTTTTCAACCTTGGGGTCAGGACCCCATGTGAGGTCACCTGGGATTCAAATGGGGTCGCCTGAAATTTCTAAAAAAGTATATGGCTTTTCTGCCTCCATTCATAATAATATACATTATATAGACTAAATGTCATTTAAAATTAATGTTTATTTGCAACATAGCATAGAAAAGTATTATGCGATCAAAAATAAATTCATTTTAACAAAAAATACAGGGTCTGTTTTGAATGTCTGGGGTCGTCAGTAATTTGTGAGGTCAAAATGGGGTCACGAGCTAAAAAAGGTTGGGAACCACTGTGTTATATACTTTCAATTACCGCCTCATTACATTCTGCTGAAATATTAAAAGCACCACAAGCTGCTAAAATACTTTAAAAATGTATAATTTACATAAGTGCATCTAAAAATGTTGATGTGAAAAAATGTATGTTTCACAGTACACTTAGACATGTTGATATGAAACTTACTTTGGGTTCAGAAATGTCTGAATTCTATTTATCTGTGGTTGGCTGACACATACGATGGGAAAACAGTACTCTGACAAATGAGTTTGATTATGAGCTAAACCTGGAGGGAAAAGGGGAACCAGAATCAAAAGCCACTCACCCATTAGTCAGCATCAGTGGATATAAACAAACTCAAGGGTAAAATATATAATCTAGGGCGGCAAAGTGAATTATCTCAAAAAGAGGCTCCAAGTTCTACCTTTGCATATGTGTACTTGAGCAAGACGCCAAAGCCCCTCGCTGGCCCCTCTTGTTAATCACTAAGGATGAGAGCATCAGCTGAGTGTCTCATATTTAATGGCTCAGTCCAGCCGTTACATACTCAATCTAGCTTATAGGCGATAAAGCAGATGAGGCGTTTATGTTTGTATCCCCTTATAATGAAGGGATCATTCTTGTATTTGCACAGAAAGGACAGATTTAGAGTTACCCTCAGGTGGGCAGAGCTCAGAACAAAATTAACAAATTAAATACAAATGAAAGTGGGTACAGCATACAAGATGTGAAGAATAAAATCCACACAGTACTCACATTTCTTACTGCTGGGGCATACACCAGTAAATATTTGTCTAATATTGAGTGTACTATTTCACTCTTTTCTGAGTAGCTGTATTGGATTTCTTATTTTTTTTGGCTCAGTAGTCCTCACATAAGATTTCCAGTAGTCTTCTCCCTTCTTCAGAAATTCCACCAAAAACAGCTACAAACAAACAAAGTCCTGGAGCAGACCGAATGTGAATTTGATAAAACCCAGGGGACAGGTTTTTCAGTAACAAGGATCATGTTAGAAAGTGTAACTGAAATCTGAAATCTGTGTGTGGAATCTATCTCTGAGGGATGAATCAAACACCTGAGCTGGGTTTGGGAATTACAGTGATAAGGCATTTGAAACGCTGCTGTCTGCTGAATGAGAAGGAGAGAAAGACTCACATTCTTACCACAAAGCTCGCATCTATTACAACCCTATATCATGATTTGGCATTTCATTTTCTAGTCAAATTACACCTTTCTGTTTAAAGTGGAGAAAATACATCAGTTGTTAGTCCTGCGTTCTTAGCGTTTCCATTTCGGACACAACTGCATCACTATTATTTTTTGTATTAGTGAACTGTGGCAGTGGTACTACCTTGAGGTTTTGAAGAATTTAATTTTAGAATTCATGTTATGTTCACCCACTCTTTATTAACACACTTTTTTTTATTATTATTATGAAGCTAAGACTAATAGGAATCACAGTTTATTGCTCAAATGTGTATTTTTAAGGGATGAAAGTGAAGTCTTTATTACTGCGAAATTCAACTGAGAAAAGTCCGACCCTTTTTTGTGTGAGAACATAATGCTTCTGTACACAAAGGTAACTAATCCATTAGATATACCTAATAGGATGTTTCACTCGGATCTCATTGAAACTGCTTTCAAGTCGTCCTATCTGCTCGTGTGCTCTTTCTATTGTTTTCATCTCTACCTGGAAGTCATCCTTAATTGAACCACTCATTGTTAACCTGAAAGCTTTTGTTGTTGTTTTTATTTTAAAGTCTACAAATTTGTTTAAGTGTTTAAGGAAATTTCACGCTTCCCTATGTCTGAGCCAATTGTCAATTTTGCATTGGCAGCAGTTTTTTTAAATGTGTCATTTCCTGTCTGTTGCACTCCACAGACTGGATTTGGCCGTGCACCCTGCTCTTTTTTGTTTCAGACTTGCTTTCTGCTCTGCTGTACACTGCTGGGCCGTGTCATGTTGTGTACCACCTCAGATCGATGTACTCATGTACTCTTAGATCATCTGCCATTTGTCAGACCTATCCCTGATTCATAGAGGTCATGACCTCTATTCACCATGCTGGCATATCCTCCTTTTTGTTTTGCATCACTTCCTTTCGAGGCCACAGCATTGTCTGCCTGAGACAATGCTATCATCGCTCCTCTCTGCTCACTCGGCTGTGACCGATTGATGCACAGGGGTAAACAGATAGGGCTACTATAACACATCTTTTTGGTTACTCCAGTGGAGCAGCACTGTGTTTCGCCGGGACAGAGACGGCGCCGTATGAGGCCAAGATTGAACATGGGGATATTAATGTCTATTGACTAGAGGTAATAGCTTTGCTGAGCCTCAGCCTCGAGGCTGTTCCAATTTAGCCTGTCCTATAATAGCTCCTGGACACCCTTTCAGCAAATAAATAACATGATGTGGGTGAGCCTGGGCTTTAATATCTCCTCAAGCCCATATATCTCTATAAACATGCAATCAAACACCCATACACAACCAAGCAGACGCTCCTTTTATTTCTATTTCTATTTCTATTTCTATCCCACCTTCACACATATTTAAGATTGCTGTTCAGGCTTTCACAGCTTTCTTTCACTCTGGGCCTTTTTGAGCTGCAAGTGTCTAAATTATCCATAACATGAGACAGGAAATAGACAGCAAGTGGCCAGCCAGGAGCCCAGGAATAAGGGAGCTGCTCTTCCTGTCTCTTGCACAGCCAGTGGAGCTGCAGAGCAGGACCTATTTACAGACAGGGAGTGGAATCACACACATACACACACGCACACGCACACGCACGCACACATGCACAGACAACGGGCCGGCCTCACTTCATTTTTCACCTACCGCTCTGTCAGAGTCGGTGAGTCAGTGTGTCTCAGTGCTTTGGTTTTCTGCCATTTGCATAAATATGGTTCTCTGTGGTGAGAAGGCAGAGCTACTGTGCCTTTGATGGTAAGGGTGAGCGTGGTGGGGTGGGGTGTGGGTGTGAGTGTGGGTGGAGGGGGAATTACGCACGTCTTACGCACGTCAACCTGTCTTCTGTGTGTTTTTAGCGTGCTCGTGCGCGCCTCCATCCTTCAATCTTTTAGTCTTACATTAATATCGTCTGCACAGAAAAAAGTTCAACCATAAGCATCGCGGAGGAAACCTTCCATTGACAGGCTGCTCTTGAACCACAGTACTAGCTCTTTCTGTTCTATAGGCTAGTGCAGCCTACACAGCCTGGATGGGCTGCCTCCACTAAGCATACATCTATCTAGAATGCTCCAAATACATATACATCTGTGATAGAAGGCAATATGGAAGAGGCAGGGTGATGCACAAATAATATCCATTAAATATTGATGGAAAACAGACACATGCTTGTAGATTTAGGGCATATTCAGCAGAGCCCAGTGCGGGATGCAGGATCAAAGGAGGGATGTTGCGAATAACGCACACATCGCAGATCCACAGACTCGAATGCACGCTGGCTGCACAAGCAACAAAGGGCAATGTCTTCCTACCTTTGCGATGCAGAAATCACTGTCTTCCTCTCCGTGCAATTTCCAATTTACGAGCCTCTTCGCTGTTTTAGTCAGATGCGACGCTGGTAAAGGGGCATTCCGCCCTGTTTCGGCTCGTCCACCCTCCTCTCCCTCTCTCCTCTTTCCTCTCTTAAGATGCACCGACTAATAAGCCCTGCAAACGGGATGGCAGACTGAGAGGGAGAAATGAACAATATGAGATCTCTCCCCTCCCCTCTTTTCCCTCCCGTTTCCCGTGTTCTTCTCTTATATTTTACCCCCTCCTGGTGTTTTTTCCACCTCTCTATTTCACTCTCCTCCCTCTCTCTCTCTCTCTCTCTTCTCGCTCGCTCCCTCTCCCCTTTTCTTCCCTGTGCTCTGAATACTAATACTCCGTCTCTCCTCTTACTGCTTGTACAGCCCTGCCAGTGCTAAAGACATACTGATGTATGTGGGGCGTGCAGAGAGAAAGAGAGGAAGGGAGAGGTGGAGGAGTGTGGGTGCGTGCACTGGTCTGTTTGTGTGTTAGTGGGAACCAGAGAATGGGAGTCCGGGGACACTGTGGATAGTAATGGCCACTCTCAGTCTGCAGGGTATGTAGGTGGGTTTGAAGGGCCCAGGTTCTTGTTTGGTGTTATTAGACCTGTGATAATACATTAAAAGTATTGCAGATGCCCCTTGAGACATGGTCATGTTTGTAGTAGGTGGGCTGGTGGGATTCGCCTATTCATGCCTTAGAAGTGGGACTGAGGTACAGCAGTATGAAAAGGTGTTGCTTGGAAGTCAGGAGGTGTAGAGAGGAGATGGGATAAAGAACTCAAATTCTTCAGCTATGAGTAAAAAAAAAAAAAAAAAAAAGGTTATGGCTCTGTCTGTGTGGGTGATGGGATGTGTGCACCATGGAAACATCAACAAGAAGTACAGCTGAGGTATACGGAGGCCATGATCTAGTTAGAAAGAGACGCAGTCTTACTGGAGTCATGATTAGATTATGATATTCCTGCAGGCCTCATAAGGAGAGAGGAGGCATAAAAATATTGCTCTGCTTTATGAGCATCACCGAGGATAATAGGGACCCTCTACCATCAGTCAGAAATGAATTTAGACATTGTGTCATAGAGCTTGTTTACAAAACGGAGTCCCTCAGGGTACCCTATAAGCTCCTTGACGTATTCGCAGAAGGGGCGCTCCCACTGAAATAAGGAAAAGTGTAATTGAATTATCATTAAATTTGTAGATGAGGCTGTGGGAGATTGTAATGTCAGTTCAATATCCTCGCGTCCAGTCCTGTATCAAATCGCATCCATCAAGTCGAATCTCACATCCATCAAAGAAAAATATTGGAAGATTATCTGCTGCCTAATGGGAGTTGTGGTATCTCCAGTTAATGAGTTCAAAACATGTGTGAACCTATGTAACATTTCATCCTTGCTGCTGAGGTGGCGCCAACTTTGGTGGTTATGTAAGCCAACACATCCCTCTGCCTCTCAAGATGTTCATTGCATATGGGTCTCCTGCCATTATAAATTAACATGGTGAACAGTGTGCGCTCTTGATTCTTGATGTTAAGTATTGCTTAGTTGGTCCAGAGAGGTGTTTTCTCATTTCATACCCTTGTTCTCACTGCAGATATTTGTTCTTGAAATTATTGTGTTATATTGTTATGCAAGTAAATGTCTAAATTAGAACCTTGTGAATTTCTCTTAAAGTCCTAGTACTGCGAGTTGTGTTGTCATGATAGAAGCAGACACCTTCGTATTTTTAAGACAGCACACTGATGAATTAATCATTTGTTCAGACTGTGCCTGAACAACACCTATGGGCCACGTAGCACAGAGAACACCAAAGGGCTGACTGTCATTTTCTGTGGGTTAGATTTAAGGACCATTCAAGACAAATGTTTCTGCTGAAAATTTGAGATTTCAATGAAAGATTTAATCACACTGAATAGCAAAACAGTCCAATTCAAATTCAGGACACTGACCACATTATAGTGTGTGTTTTTTTTTTTAGTACAATGACTAAAAATACTGAGATCTCAACAGTCATTGTATTTCCCTCTTGAATTAATAAGAAGGTGCACTAGAAAGAGATGTTAAAAATAATGCATGTGCACCTGTTTGTATACATTTCCACCCATTGATTCAATGTTATTGTCCTCATTATTATTATAAAAACAGGAGCAGTAAAAGAAGAGCAGCGGATGGAAAAATATCCATGTTTGGAACCCTGCAGCGGGTGATGATTGACTGATAAATGAGAGTAAACAGTGACCTCTGTTAACTGTCACAGCAGAGCACAGTGAGAGGCTGAGGCACACAACAGAGGAGGACAGGGACGTATAGTGAGCAAACCACCATCCAAACAGATGAGAGGGGAAGCAGAGGAGTACAGAGGGAGGGACATTAAACAGATGGGAAGACAAACTCAAACCTACCTGTCACATCGGACCACTTGTTTTTTTCAGATCAGGTGTTAGCAGGACATTCATCTCTCTTATGTGGGTCAACCCTTCCAAGTGCACACAACACACATGATCTTAACACAATCACACATCTGCAGATATATTAAAGAAAGTAGACCGAGAGACGCTTCAGGGTGGAAAACCTCATGTGGAGCTATGAAGACTGACTGAAACCAGCAGAGCTCGATAACATAAAAATTTGTCTCAATTCAAATTTTCATGCAATGTTTAAGGAAAATAGATTGACAATATAAAACAGAGATATTCGATTTTTCACAGGGACTGAAAAAACTCCAGGTTCACTGTTAATTGTAATTTTTTTTGCTCTTTGCTAATTTTGGAAAAGCTAATCCTCTTTCCTGACTTTTTTTTGATGGATGCAAAAACAAAGTAGTCTCAGATTGATCGTCTGTGGAGATCTCTGTAAGTACTTACTTGTTTGCGGTTGTGTTTGTGGTTATCCTACTGCAATATTATTTCTGAACTTTTCATCAAATAATTTTGTCAGGTTCCTAAAGTTAAGACTATGTCACAGCCTAAAAGAAGAGGGGGTTGTCCCTCTTGGCTCAGTAAGATAGAGAACTGAGACTCAGGCATCATTTTCAAAGTGTCTGTCTATCTGTCTGTCTTGTCTTGCCAAAGGGGACGGATGCTCAGTGTTGCCCATAGCTCAGTAAGTTTTATTTTCTCAGCAGTACCAAGAAAACAAAACATGAGTAGAATTTGTCAACAGAAAATCATTTGGAAAAAACAACAGTGCATGTTCCTTCCAACAAAGAAAAAATACAATTATTAAAGCTGCTTTTATTAGAACTAAACGACCTAAACTAACCATAACTAAACTTTTGTTTCTCAACTCTGGTCCTGGTTTGACATAGTTAACAAAAGCAAGAAACTCCAGGAGTCAGACCATCATTCAGGGAGTAAACAACCACATAAACAGCTCATCATGTTTGCATGTTTCCATACATGTTGCACTAGAGAGTAAAATGAAAACACTATGAAGAAGAATTTGTTGTACTTTTATACAAATACAAATAGTACCTATTTTATTTCACTACCTTTCACCTTTTTCTAGCAAAATATTTCTGCCGAGAGGTCGCTTCCACTCACTCCGGTGGTTGTTTGTAAAATCCAAAACTTTAACATTTTAGTGTAAAAACAAACTTAGTTTCCATTTCACGTAGCTAAACCTGGTGTTAGAAAATCCTGTATTGGCATTTGATGCTAATGTAATTATGTATCTGCTGTAAGCATTTGCACTTTCTTTCCAAAAGTCTTCTCTGATCATTCTCCACCTCATCATGATCACTTGTTACCATGACAACTCTCTCATAGGACCAATCGCCCACCTCTCTCTTTTCCTTTCTTTCTTTCTTTCTTTCTTTCTTTCACTGGCTGTCTCTCACCCTCTTTCTTCTGATGCTCCTCACTTTCTTTGTCATGACTCCCCCTCACCCATCAGCCCCTGCCATCACACACTTTAATTTTACTTTTCTTTCATCAGAGCAATCCATTTGCTCCTTTACCTAATTTATTCAATTTCCTCTCTTTGAGTCTCCCTTTCATTGAATATCTTCAGTAGAGAAATATTCAGTAGTTCCTCATCCTTCTAGCATCACAACCAGCACAAGCACAACATCTGGTGGAGTGTCCCTTAGGGAAACTGAGCGAGGTCACTTCCGTCTCTTGGCCCCAGCCTTGGGCAGTTTGGACAGGCCCCATATGCAGTATGTGTTAGGGTCAGAAACCTCAAGTCCTCTGTGAACCCCAGTGGTCGCCACTGGCCCGCAAGGTTTTAACGGAGTCTTACACAAGCTGTTTCTTCTGAGGTCAGCGTGCCGCAGTGACGAGGAAAGTGCTCATAGCTTTGGAAAACACCTTCCTCCAGGCTTGAAGGACAGCTCCAGTCTCAATATTAATTTGGTGCATTTTTGCATTAAATTTTTAGCACCTGAAGTTCAATATAGACCTGTACTGTGAGTTTTGTATCCAAGAAAACATTTGGTGAGGCAGAATAGAGTTATGTTGCTGTTAAATCTCTTGGAAGTGCCTCAAAGAGGATACAAAAGAAGCTTAAAAAATATTATAAACCCTGCTCTTGGCATTTTGTGCATTTCTATAAAATTCTTTTTTTCAGCCTATGTGTATTTTTCTCATGCTTTTTATGGAATTTCAGCGTTTTACCTGTGTTTGAATTACTATATTACAGTGAAATATCCATTTCTTATAAATCATTTTAACTGCACTATACTAAAAAGGTGCATTTTAATATACTTGATTAGCCCCTGCATGCCTCTCAACCTTTGAGGATGTGCATTTTTGTCTCAGCAAGTAATTGTGTCTCATTTATAAATGATTGGAGGCTGCAAACATCAATCTGTGTGGTGGGCAAAGGAGCTGTGAATCACCACTGGCATTGCACAGTGTTGTCAAAGATTTAAGTGCTATATTTAGAATGTATATCACATCTTTCTGTCTTTTTTTCCTATCATATTTACTGTTACGTCATTACTTGTGTTGCATCTCTAATGTTAGTAATGTCTCTTCCCATCCTGTCTCCTGGCGCTACAGGAGCCACGGAGCCAGGAGACTAATCTAATCATTTAGGGCCTGCTCTTGAGTAGTAAATAATTTTCTTGGCATATCACAGGGTATATGAGTCTGTATGAGTGGGCGTCTGTGTTTTCCAATGTATGTGTGTTCATTTTTGAGCACTGTACATTCCAACTTTCTCTTTCCAGTGTTTCTTCAACAGTTGACTGCATTGCCTTGGGACAGCAGCAACCCAAAACCAATTTTTGACCCTTTTTTTTCCTGCGGTGACACACTATGGTCTATATTTCATGTCACTCTGACTAAACTGCTCGGCTGTTGAGATGTCCACTTTAAAGCTTGATGCACTCCTTGTGTATGGATTTGGCTGCCATGCCAGCAAAGCACTTTGCCTTGAGAGAGGAATTAAACCCCTGAGGTTTTTCTGAGATAGATTAAATAGGGAGGAGAGCTGAGAAGGCTCGACTCATGGGAGGGGCATTACCCAAATATAGAGAAGCTGCCAAATGCCAACAGGGTGTGGGTGAGGAGGACCGCCCCTCGGATGTGTGTGTCTGCACATGTGGGTAGCTGTTTTCATTATGACAATTTCTGCTCATAAAATAATACAGCTGCACATTAGAGTTTGGTATTGACATGGGGATAGTGGAGTAATAGTCAGATGATTAAGAGAAACTAAGTAAGTGCTATGGAATAAATGTGTATTTACAGTAGTATGTGGGTAATATTTGAGTGACATGAATGCAATCAAGTGAAAAAACACAAAAACAAAGCAAAACCTTTCCATAATATTACACCATATACCCTGCTAACAATGAAATGGCCAAAAATGTAGATTTAAATGGTAATATATTGACATTAATAGGGTACTAACCCAATAATGACAGGTATTATTAAGAAATTTAATAGAAATATGTGGTGGGGGGGGGGCTCCAAAAGGCCTGAGAGACCTCAGAATTACATTTAACTTCCCTTTAAAATTTGTAATTTATTTTTCTCCAGGAGTAATTCCAGTTTAATTAATTTTATTTGGAACATCTAACTTGTGATCTGGCATTCCCTCTCTCAGTTATTGCTTCAATAATAAGATTTCAGGTCACATAGTAGGCCATGTTCCCCCTGCTGTACATGACTAGGTTATAAGTTATTACCAGGATTATTATCAGTAAGGTCAAGTTCTACTGCGAGCATATTTTCCTATTCCTTTTTGCATGCGAGCTCGTGTGCATGTGTTTTACATGTTTGTGTGCAAAGAATACACTGCCTATTTAGCAGCAGCAGATAAGCAGTGATACTATGGTCTTCATGACAATAAATAAATGAATAAAAAGTTTTCAAAGCAGTTCTAAACCAAACTGTTAACATGCCTTTTTGGTGTTAAGTTTTTATGCCTCTCCTTCATGTTGTCATGAATCCAGATCATCGAAGTCAAAAACTAAAAGTTAAAGCAAGAAACAAGGACAAGAAAACCAAGAAAAGGAAAACCTGAAATGGGAATTGTAAAAACACAGAGCTGGTTTCTGTTTGTTACGTTTCACATGTTTGGTTACTCACGCTAATGAGCAATTAGACAGCAGCCAATTAACTCTAGCCATCAGACTGAAACCAAGGGAAATGAAAAGGGGAGGAGTGGGGAAGTCAATGAATGCAATATACTTGAAGGAAGGAGAAGGGAGAAGTCTTTGATGGGTAAGTGACCTGGGAATCACAGCCACGGTTATCTTCCACAGATGTTCGTGTGTGCTTTTGCATGTAAATGAGTCCAGTGTGCCTCTGCGTTTGTGTGTTCCAGCAGAGGGAGCTGTGTCGGTCCATGTCACTGGAAGTGCTCTACATGACCATCTGGCTCTCACTGTCAGACTGGATGCTGAACTTACAGTTAACTCTTTCAATACCAATATCATCTCTGCATTTTTATGATTAAAAAAGACATGAAGCAATGACACACTTGCTGACATCAAGACTCCATGGCCAGAATTTTAACAATATATTGACTGAGGCAGATGGATGGAGACGCTGCGTGGCTCCAGCTTCACTGGCAGTCCAATATGGTGACCAGATTGTGCATCTGCTTGAGGCGGTGGACAGAAGAAAGCAAATGGTTAATTTCTCATTCTGACTGCTGATGCAGTGTTCCAGCTGAAGCCCTTAGAGACTCTCTCTCTCTCTCTCTCCTTGTCTGTCTTTGAGTCGTACACATACCCCCTACAAATACACACTGTACTGTAATACTTGCCATTCATCTAAGAAGCTTGGTGCCCTGTCTTTAATTAGGCTAATTGAAATGCGAGAATAACCATTTTCTTGATTGCTCATTATTTTTGGCAGTTCAAAATGAAGAGCATGCTTGCACATTTACAAGCCAAGATATACAGTCCTACCTTTCTCCTCAGATGACTCTATTCCTTGGTGCCAGTGAGTGCAGCCACTGCAGACTATGGCTCAGGGTCTGACTCCTGGCCTTGGCTGGTTCGCACTGTGGTTCACAGCTTGCAGTCTGACTCTCTTCTGCTCTTGCGACTCCTTGCACTTTTGGCTTTGTAGTTGATGCCTCATATGTGTATCTCCAGGGGCGGCACTGCCCCTCGAATTCATGTTGTTCAAGAAAGAGAGTCAAGTGGGATTTTGCAGACACCTTTGAGACAAATTGTAAGAGGAGGTTTGTGTTTCAGTGTTCTTGGAGGGTCGACAGGTGGTTAGGCAGCTTCTTTTGTGTTCCCGGCCACTTTGTAAACTCCAGAGCTGCTCTGCTCTTGGCCCTTAGGTGTGACAGGAACCTCCCAGGGGCAGCCTGAGCTTATGGAGAGGAAAGGGGAAACGACAGACAGAAAGACTATGAGAGCTTGAGAGAGCCATCAGAGAGAGGGTTTGAGGGAGAGCGATATGCCACAGTACATCTGGAGGAAGTAACCGGGGAGTGTGTTTGTGTGTGACAGCCTGAGAAAATGTTCATATGTTTTGTGTCTCCCTGACAAGGAGGTGAGTCATTCCCTCAAACCATTCAGACACACATACTAATGCACATGCCCAAGCATGCACACAAATTCACATCTAATCTCATGCTCACACACTCAGTTCTCAATGTGTTTGTATGCATGGGGGCAGATCATAGGCTCATCATTAGCTCCCCAGAACAGGCTGCAGCAGTGTACAGTAATATTCACCTCATGATGTGACTTCAAACATTTATCACATATATACACATTATACACATACGGAGTCATTTGCCTTCGAGGAGCTGTGTGATTTCCTCATTAACTTCTTGAAATGTAATGAGTCATTGAACCAAGTTCTGTGGCTCTGTTAATTATGGCCCCATTTCAGCAGCTCTCTCCATGGCAACCTAAAGTTCTGCCTGTCACACATGAGAGATGAGGGAATAAAGATGTTTTCCTATTACGCTGCCACCCCGGTGTGCATATTTCTTCTTAAGACAGGCCTTCTGAGGGTTACTCCACTGATATCAGAGCACCCTCTGCTGGATAACAACAATAAGCTCATTTTCCATTCAGCTTGAATGCAAAGCTCCATTTGAAAACTGCCACCACTTACATCAGCACAACAAGAGATGATGATTGAGCAACATCAACATCATATGGTAAATAGGGCCACGGGGTCAGTGCTGCTCACTGACTCTGTGTCTGCATGTCGACCTCTGTGAACTCCATTGTTAACATTGTTAATGAGTTTTGTTTTGGGAGTTTGGCGATGACTGAATATCATGAAGATATTAGCATGTAAATGAGCTGTTTCCTCAAATAACTGTTCAGACAAAGGAGCAAAAGGACAAGTGTTTGCACCGCAGACAAACTTGAGATAATGAATTTTAAAAAAGTAGGGCTCAGTGTGGAGTTTTGTAAGAAGTGACCCTTTTCCTGTGGTTGATTAGTGAAGGTAAGGCCTGAAAGTATGTCATCAGATTAGAAGACAGTAGAACAACAGCAAGTCAGGCACATGATGTAAATCACAAATATGTCTTTCTCAAATATTGCTCTTATTCTTTAACCGATTCTGTTATTTTAAAAAAAAAAAAGAAAGAAAAAGAAACAAGCGGCAGTGATTCATTTCCTCTTTCAATCTCACAAAATAGTAACTGAGCATTGGACACAGATCACATTTTTATATATTTTCAGTTATGTTTACTATGTGTTGTCCACAGGTTGAAAAACAAATGCCCATGAATTTATACAGTTTTCATTTTATGCATAGTTTCCATATTTTTTACATTTATCAATATAGAATATATCTGTATCTGTCATGCAGGGTTCTGCAAATAAATAGCCTATTTCTCTGAAGAGTGTGATGTTGTTGGTTGGCTTTCTATTTACCTGTAATATCTGTTTGTTTTAAAGTATTTAGTGGACGAAAGCCAAGATAAAATAAAGTCTCCACTGTAACAGAGCTGGCAGAACACTTGACTGCAGGAACAAGCTCTCAGGTCATGGACTCACTTTGTCATTCCCCATAAATGTAGGCTTCTGCTTGTTGAAAACACGATGAAGGATGACTCACGACAAAGTGACTTTTTTCCCACTTGCCACTCGACCACTGCCTGTGGCCTTTTGTGCTTCTCCTTTCAGTGAAGTGCATTTTCAGATGTCATGAGGGATTTATTCATTTTTAAACTTCTTGATGGATTGTGGTTGAAATTGTCTATATATTCATTATAGTGTTTAATTATCACTGTAGTCACTGTATGTTTAAGTAAAGAATGAGCGATAAGAGAAATGGGCCTGAAATGGGTTCTGTAACACATTTATTTTTCAAACATATGCTGCAGTTTTAGGGGTTTTGTATTTTGGTATTTGCATTTTCAGGCAACTTTTTTTCCTTTGAAACCATTTCAGCATTGAAGATTTATGAGACATGATGCAATGACCGTACAATCAGCTAAGGTAATTCTCTTTTTTTTTTATTGGGTTTTTTTTTGGTTGGATGTTTTGTGTGTGTGTGTGTGTGTGTGTGTGTGTGTGTGTGTGTGTGTGTGTGTGTGTGTGTGTGTGTCTGTGTGTGTGT
>JAPTYQ010000029.1:27538227-27575137 GCA_029814465.1 Ostorhinchus cyanosoma
TGTGTGTGTGTGTGTGTGTGTGTGTGTGTGTGTGTGTGTGTGTGTGTGTGTGTGTGTATGTGTGTGTGTGTGTGTTGGGGCATTTTTTCACTTAAAAATGCACAAAATTATAATATAAGCTAATATGTGAAAGTGTGACAGGTTATGTTTTTGTTAATTAATGTTAAATCTCGCCATTGGGAATATCCTAAAGGTCAGTAATTAGTAATTTACTGTCAACATTAAAAATTATAAACATTTGCTAAAGTCATTCTTGTGTCTTTGAAGTAAAACATAGGCCTGAGACACAGCGGACTTCACAAACAGTATTCATACAGATTAATTGCATGTGTTTCTAATGATCTAAATTGACTTAGTCTATACAGACATATTGAATGTGTTCAGGTGTAACAGCCTGTTCCAGGTGTATTGTATGTTCTGTGTGCTGCAGTTCATTACTCATACTGCAACCTACAGTCTTGTTTAGTCATGATGTATGTTTAGTCATAACTCCTGACACTGTTTTTTTTTTTTTTTGTGTATTCTGTACTATATTCAGCATGATATCACTGTGTACTCTGCTTCATAATCTCCACACAAGAATCTTTTAAAATATAAAAAACGAGACATATGTTTAGAAATATTTTGCATGAACATTGGCATTGACCAGTGTTTGTTCTGTTGACTGACAACAGCTGTCCGCAACTAAGACGGTAGTAGCTGATCTTTTGTTTTATATGAAAGGTTATTGTCTGAGTGTGTCTGATTGAATTTGTTCTCATTCATACAATCAGTGCATCCTTACTTTTGTCTTTTTTAAGGTAATTTCAGCCCATGTATTAAAAGATATGGAGCTAATAGCTTCTTCCAGACATATATACTGTGTTATTGTTCATTACTCATAATACAAAATACAGTTACTGTTATTTAGCCTGTTTGATAAATCTATTGAAATACAGTATATCACACTGGAATCAGAATACAACTGTAGAGATGACACACACCCTTATACGTACATTTGCTATTCTGGTTATTCCCTGCACCAGAGACAATAACCTCCCACACCGTAACAGTATGCGTATACAAAGCCGAGTGTGTGTTAGTGTCTGAGTGTGGGCTGATCCTGTCTGGGTCTCATGCAGTATTAGTGTATATTTGTGCGACCCCTATGCCTTTTTTATTAGGAGGATGTGAAGTCTAATATAGTTTGTTGTGTGTGTTTGTCTCAGTACGGAGCAGTTGGTGGTGAAGATATTGAAAGCTTTGGACCTGCCAGCGAAGGATGCCAATGGGTTCTCTGACCCTTACGTGAAGATCTACTTACTGCCAGACAGAAAGAAGAAATTCCAGACCAAGGTGCCTCCCACTCCCACACCCACCACAATCACCTGTTTCCTCAGTAGTAAACTTAAACATTTATTTTAAACATCATCAGCTCTGAGTCTATTTTTTTTCTGCCTGTTTTCTCGGCTCAGATGACCCTTCTCTTCTCATGGGGAATCATGACGGTTTCACTAATGTAACCAAATCTAATCTTAGGTATAATTCATTCAAGATAATGTGCCTCTTACTATTATGAGGCACCGCTATCTAAGTCCTGTGTGTTATTCTGGTGTTAGAGGACAGTTGAGTCAATATTTGAGTACATTTCAGGATGTTCTGTACCAGGAAACATACCCTTAGACCTCAAAAATCCTCCTCTGTTCTAATTTATTCTCTGTGGAGAAACTCAAGACTTATGAGCTCAGTGGCCTCACAAACTGTTTTCATATCCATAAATATCTTCAATGTTTTTGTGGAGTGTTGGTCTTAGAATGGGAGAAAATCTGAAGTTGAAACGGGTCTGAATTGACTGCTGAGTTTTTAAAAAAATATATACTGTCAGTGACAATGAAGCTGTACCAGTTTGAAATTTCTCCCTTTTGGATTCCCCTTTGTGTTTCTGTCTCCTGTATATCACAAAAGCCCCTTCAGCCAAAGCGTGAATACTACCACATTTGCATAATACTGCTCCTCTGTTGTTTAGAGTGTAGATGATTGTTTAATTTCAATCACATCCTCATTAACATGGAGTTTTTACAGCACTCTAGCATATTTTGCATCGCTTTTTTCCCCTCAAACTAATTTCAAAACAGATACAGACTTCACCTAGTACTAGATGTTGGAGCTTTAGCTTTGCGTTTCCGATTTCTAAAGGGACAGCGATCCATGAGTAGCGCGTTTAATCCAAAGCTAACAAGTTATCATCAAGCATTAATAAGTCAGTGACAGACCCACTCATGCAGCGACGAAAGTTGGATTTGGAAAATTGAGTATGTCATATTTTAATTATCACAGGCTTTATTGCATGACAGTATTTATATCGAACACATCGCGGCAAATAAGTCCCACAAGTAAATCAAGAAATAGTGAAATTTGTGTTGGAGATTGGATGAGATTGGAGACAAATTTAAAAATGTAGTTTGCAATTTGTTAAAAATATAGCTGTTCTTTTTCTGGATTAAAAATGACCCATTTTGTGGAGGTCATGGAAAAGATGCAATGAGATGCAAAACTGTGACTTCACTTCAAACAATAATGCAAAATGTGTTTGGAGCCTTTTTGCTGAACTCCTGTGCCTTGTATGTGGTCGGGAATGAAATATTGAGCTGTAAACATAGTTTTAAGGTCATTATTTAATTTAAACATGTAACATTTGATTTTTCATCCAACAATAAAATATTACATTCACTTTTCTCCTTCTGGCTGAAGAACAAGGTCAGACACTGTGGTTAATTACTTTGCTTTAGGGCATTTCACCCAGTATGACCACACTTCTAATCCAAACACTTTGTGATATTCTGTGCCTTGTTTTTGATGGAAGGTCCAGTCCAAATTGTAAATTATGACTTTTGTGTGTAATGCCTATTCTTCTGCTTTGAGCACATCCTACATGGACTTAATCAGAGCTTTTATGTTCACTGCTCGAAACAACAAGTCTCTGGTAGCTCCTCTGTGATGAAAGAAGCAATGGCTTTTATGTTTCCAATTTGGTTTGGATGAAACAGCAGAAAAGCTGGATGGTTTTCTGGAACAGGAAAAAACAACAACAAAAAACAAAAGAGATAAGGGGAAAAACAACAGAAAAGAAAACACACCTTCTGTCGAAAGCCAGAAGAATCGGTTCTGCATTCTGGTGAATGACAAGAAATGACACAGAAATAAGAACTGCTCTGAAGATTATTGCTTTGACTGTATATGTGTCTGTAGTTTGTGTTACTTAGGTATTTTTTTTCTGCATATCAGACTTCTGCAAAGGCATTACACATAAAAGCTGCCATTTTTCCAAAGCAATATGAAAAACAGGAAATTTGACAACATTTAACAGTAATTTGTTGACTGTCCAGAATGCTGGTGTGAAAAATGTTATGTGAGAAAACTGATGCACTGTTTTTCTAAATCTGCAATGATGATATTATATCAGTTTTGTAACACATAGATTTATATACATGAGTAAAATGCAATCATCAATGCAGAAGTTTAAAATTGAGAAATTCTACTCGGAAAAGTAACAAAGGCATGTACGGCATTAACGCAGTTATCTTTGTGCTTCTTTCTCAGGTCCACAGAAAGACCCTGAACCCAGTGTTCAATGAAACATTTCAGTTTGGTGTGCCTCTGAATGAGCTACATTCCAGGAAGCTGCATTTCTCTGTGTATGACTTTGACCGCTTCTCCAGACATGACCTGATTGGTCAGGTAGTGGTGGACAACCTGCTGGACTTCAGTGAGGGCAGTGGGGACAAGCCAGTCTGGAGGGACATTGTGGAGGGCACTGCGGTAAGAATGACACTCTACTGCAGAAAAATCTCCAAATAATCACATCCATTTGCACTTGATGCTCATGTTAGATTTGATTAGGTGAAATCTGAATAAGCCTTGAGGCGATATCAGACTGTTGCAGCTGCAAATTATAGTCCAGAGCAGTGAAAAACAGAATTGAACAAGATTGGAGCTTATCAAAAACAAAGCATGTGACAGTTTCAGTTCTAGTATATGAATTGAATGCATGAATTATCCATTGAAAGACAGAGAACATGAACTTATAAGTATGGCCAGTCACAGTAAATATGAATGCAACATACATAAGGGAATAAAGTACCATACAGAAATACATTCTGCTGTTGCAGAACATGCAAAATGAGCCACACATCTACATAAACTGCTCCTCAAAGAATCTGATAGTACACATACACTTCTTATGTGCATTTTAAAATTTACTGCAATGTGCAATATATTGTGAATGTTACAGTGGGTATGATGGGTTTTTGAAGTGTATGTTGTACAGCTTGTTCACCTAATCGTGTTATACAAGCAATGCAAGAAGTCATGTGCATGACTGTGTGTTTTCAAGAGATTATATTGTATGTTCACAATGTAGACAGAGTTTGCACAGGTTGAGGGTGGCAAATTATCTGCAGCATTGACTCAATCACAGCCTGTTTAATGCGGAGAAATGAAAAAACCTATGAGCGTCAGATAGATTACTGGAAAGGCACTGCTGGCGACATCTAAACTTTTTATCAAGCGCTGTCCAAGTAGATTTATATGAAATATTCATAGAAGGCTATTAGCAAATTAGATCGCACAAAGTCTTAAAAATTTTGGCATGGATGTTTAATTTATTAAATAAGTTTAAAACATCAGCCTTAGTGTAATTTACCATTTCACTTGGAGAAGTATTGATTAGCGAGGCTCCTAGCCTAGCCACAGTGTGACCTGAATACCACCCATGTCATTACTCTGGTGCCACTGAGACCACAGACAAGGAGAAGATCAGTAGATGGGTGCAGAGGGAGATATATATGTATATAAAGAAAAACCCTGGAGAATTGTCACCTCTCCTTAACACTTTCCTCACTCGGGGACATAGATAGATTGGCATATGAGTCATTTACAGTGACGGCTCTCCCCCTTCATCTAAACACTCTGCCTGTCCACATTAGGAGCCCTGCTGTCACTTAGCATCAGCTGCAGAAGCAGCTCTTTTCTGGACATGGAAAAAGGATATGTGTCTTTTACTGTCTTTCCCACATGGCTGTTTTTGATCACAGCATTATTTCTGTTCATGTGTGTGTGGTGACCTACAGGAGAAGGCTGATCTCGGGGAGCTTAATTTCTCGCTGTGTTACCTGCCCACTGCAGGCAGGCTTACTGCTACAGTCATCAAGGCCACCAACCTCAAAGCCATGGACCTGACCGGCTTCTCAGGTACAGGATTAACCAGCACACATCACGCTGCTGTGGGACCTCCAGCCAGCAGATTGACTAAAAACTCATTCAAAACCAAAATGTCTCCAAAACATCTGTTACACTAGTGATAAATGTTGCTTTCCTGAAGTCTTTTATGTTTATATCTTATTGCAACATTAACTAGCCAGACCAATTTTCATAATCTGTGAGATACTTTTCGTGTCTGGTATCAGTAGGAAGCACTGACCAAGACCTTTAGAAGAAAAATAGTAACTTTTTATACAGTTTTTTTAATCACTAAACAAAGTTTTCTCCACGCCCTCAAACAGCCGGACAGATATTTCACTGCATGTTGCATTTGGGAGGAAATTTGCTTTTATTCACACTGTAATTACTGCTCTCTTCTTCTCATGCAAGTTTGCACAATTTTACCAGAAAGGAATTCTTCAGCACCTAATAAGTAGACAAGTAAGTTAAAAGGAAGTGCAAAAAGTAGATTACTTTATTACATCTGCTATAAATTCCTGGAATACACAGAGCATCACCAGAATAATCATTTCTAACTGTATAAGAAAATCAGATTATGCTTTTTCCTTCAAGAAATAGAAGTAGAGCTTTATAAATTATAAATGTATTACCTAAAGCTGTAAAGATCATTTGTTCTAAACACAGCAACCAGTATAGACTTACTGCTTTGTCTTTTGTTGCGAACAAAGCGCTTCAGCTGTAACACAAACTTCAGTAAGTCAAAGTGAGACGGCAGAGAAAGAGAGAAAGAAAGACAGAGCGAGTTCAATTGGGAGCATAAAAATGAATGCGTGTCCTGATATTGAATTAGCAAATTCATTATTAAAAATTTACTCCCTTCTGTTATCCTTCACTTACTGACATGATGATTATAACAGCACTGCCCTCTCAGATGAAGTGAAATCTGAAATGATAATGACCACACGCGACTGTTATTGCTACACGGATCCCAAGATGATATTAGTGCCTGAAAGATGTTTAAAAACTGAGCATGAAAATGAAGTCGTAGGTGTGTGTGATTTCCCTGGCTGCTGTCACCAAGCTGCACATGTTGAATGGATAACTGAAGTGATTCAACCTGTGCTGCTTTTCTCCCTTTGTGCTCTTAATCCAGCTTTGCCAAGGTGACTTGATTTTCATGCCTTTTATGTGTTACAGACGCGGATACCTGTGAGCATAATACCCAACAGTACTTGCAGGAGTCCCCCCTTATCTTTTACTCCATTCCTCCTCCCTCCCCCTCTCTTGTTATTTCCGTCTCCCCGCCGTTCTCCCCTTTACTTTCCAACTGTCTCTGCTCACCCCTGTCTCCCTGTCTTCTTCTCTGTCCCCTATAGATCCTTATGTGAAGGCATCTCTGATCTGTGATGGGCGCAGGCTAAAAAAGAGGAAGACCTCCATTAAGAAGAACACTCTGAACCCTACATACAATGAGGCGCTGGTGTTTGACATTCCCAATGAAAATATAGAAAGTGTATCCATCATCATTGCAGTGATGGACTATGACTGGTGAGTAGGCTGAGGTGTTATTCCATTTTACTCTGCTCCAGGGACTTCAAGATGAAACTGATCATTACTGTACTGTTTATTGTGAATGTGTTTGCACATGCCTCTTCATCTAGCTGTATAGCTTTTAGGTCATTGCATTTTGATGGTGTTGCAGCAGTGTTAAACATGACGAAGGCCCCTTATGAGTCAGCCTCCTGGTGGACGTCCCCACCATAGGCAGGCACCTAATGAATAGGCATGATTTATGCTAATGTGGAAGGAAGATGTGTAACCCTGCCAGTGTTAGTCTGTCTGACGCTCGCAGCAACACTTGGCTGGTTGATGTGTTTGCGTAGAGATGTACCGCCTCCCTATTATGTAGCCTGCCTTCCATTTGGCATCTCCATAGGTGTGTGCTTTTGTATGTTTGCACTCGTTCCTGCACCCCCGCTGACATCAGGCTTTTATACAGCCCTGTATGTATTTGTGAGCTGCTATTCAATATCCTTCCTCGGCTGCTGTACTCCTTTCCCAGTACTCAAGGTTGATAAATGAGACTCTGTTTGCTTGTTTCTTACAATCCCTGTCTCCCTTTTTCTCCCCCTCCTTTCTCTACTCCCTGCTCTGCACTCTCTTCTTCTCTGTCCCTCTTATCCTTGCTTCGGTCTCTCCATTCTTTGCTACATGTCAGTATCGGTCATAACGAGGTTATAGGGATGTGTCGTGTTGGTAGCGAAGCAGACGGTCCAGGGAGGGAGCACTGGGCGGCCATGCTGGCTAATCCACGCAAACCAATAGAACACTGGCATCAGCTTGTGGAGGTAATGTGCAAATGATCCTGTGTGTTCTTCATTGTATGTGTTGAACTTTATGTGTATACATGTGTATTCATGTGTCATAAGAGTGAATTGTTCACCTGATAACTCAAATAATTTTAGCAGCAACATCAGTGATTTATAGCTGTAAACAACAATAATTTAAGCCAATACTATAGGCAGGTGTGGCACCTAACAGTGTTTTATAATGTAATAGTGTAATAGTTTACAGTTTATTCATTGCCCAGTTCAAAATGAGTAATGAGAATTTTTTAAGTAATTCATCCAAACACTGTAACTCATTACATTTGACAACTTTTTGATAACCTTTCTACTAAAAGAAGCTACAAACCAATACTAACCTCAAGTTCGTCCCATCAGTTGTGCTTCAGGTATTGTCTGTAAATATTCCAAATAAGACTTTGCTCCAGATTTAAAAAAAAAAAAAAAAAACTCACAATGAATATTATATTATACATGCAAACTAAAAATTTTTTGTAAAATTTGGATTTAACCCTTTTGTAATCACGAGTCAATAACTAAGAAACTGCAGTTACATTTATTGTGTAATTTCACACGATTATATGTAACTACGCCATCCAACTCTGTACTCTATAATATAAAAAATCAGTACTTCTGACATACACCATAGAAGTATTGACGTTACTATTAACACATTGACAAAAGTAAAATCATGCCGGTATTATGAAAATGTTTTTTTTCACATTAGTGCTATCTTCTTTGCTTCCAGGAAAAAGCAATTGGTACGTTTGTGTCAAAGACAGTGACAGCATCCTCCCCTAAGCCGCACATCGTGGTGGACAGTCCTCACTCCGATTAAAACTGTGAGCCTCTCCTGTTTTATATGTGATGCTTGGTTTTTTTCATAGCATTGTCTCACACATACATAGCATTGCTTTAAAGGTAATCATGCCCTGGAATTGGAATCCAACCCTCCACAGACAGACCAGCACCTGTTATTCATGCTCTTAAATAGGACCGACTCCACTGGAATCTAAAGTATAGCAGGCACCCTCATGGAAGCAAATACTGTTAAGTCAGATTGACACAGGAAAACTGGTCGAGTCTTTAGAAGCATGACCTAACTGTGAGTGTGTGATAAAGTGGAGGCTGTGGAGCTGTCAGATGTAGGAGCTCTAAGGCACAAGCATCTGTATAATCTAGATGTTATGCGTTATGTAATGCATCACTCCTCCCCCCAAACTTACAGTACTGCATACTGTTTATATATTCGCCTGCTTCCCTACTGTCTCTCTCTTGCTTAATCGGTCTCTTCTCCCTTATTCCCTCTTTCCTCAGGTCATTATCATCTCTTCAGCTCCAGACTTTCCTTTCTTTCCTCTCATCTGTGAATAATTCTCTCCATCAATGAAAGAGAGACGCGGAGACACTGCTAGTGTCCAACTGCTAGTGCTGTTTTGGTCCTGCTAATGAATCCTCTAAGTCCTGTGCTGTTGTTACAAAGCCGGGGAAAAAGCAACATCCATTACAAGCTACACTACGAGCATCTGACCACACATTTACCAACACATGTGGACAATAAACAGTACATTAGGATTGATATGAGATGTAAATTTGGGATCTAGCAGGGGAATGCACACTCACTAACCCTAACTCACACATACATACACACAAACGCACAAACACACACAGACTTTGTAGTATGTGCGTAGTCCATGTGTGCTTCAATTTAGTGTAGTATTTCATCTAGGAGGAGTGTGACGTGACAAACTTTTCTCTCTTAAAAACAAAACAAGAAAAAAAAAAGAAAGCCATCCTAGAATGGTCATTTTAACCAGGACCAAAGGTTCATGTACAGACTTTAAAAGAAGAAAATCACTATGTCGATATTTTTCTTTGCAACATTAGTGTACAGTATATGCCGTACTGTATAGAAAAAACATCTCATGTAGTACGTAGAAGGACAAAACATCCATGGTGGATTCTCCTGGCCATTTTGGACGCCTTCTCCAGGCTTCTTATCCTCTGGTTTCAGACTGATCTTGCTTATTTTCCCCAGAGGAAAGATCTCGAAGCGTCCAGTGGTCATTATTGATGTCAGAGTATTGAAAAATGAGGAAAGACTCATTGGTCTAAGCATGTTAAGCAACCTAGAAATGTGTCCCTCTTCCTCATGCGTTTTTGTCATGGTCCTCATGGTCCTCATCGGTTTCAAGTATGAATTTTTCAGTTATTTTGCTCTTTGTATGTGTGTTGCACATATAACCATCAGGAAAGGAATTAACTCATGCCACAGTCCACTGAGGATGACATGGTGTGATTGTTTTGGAGACATGGACTATTTGATCGTCCGCAAATTTTTAGCCAAGCCGGCAGACTTTCCGATTGTTGGACTTCACAGGTGGGAACCTGTGTGAAGGATCAGACCAGCATCTGTTTGGAGTGCACCCATCGGAGGATGTGCTCCACAGGGAAGGACATCATCCTTATATTTTTTAATCATTCAAGGACTTTTTGGTTTCTTCAAAGTCATCATCTAGTTTCAACTGAGAAAATCCACGTCATGTCCCTGACAAGACTTTAGAAGGACACACACGTCCGTGTCGCTTTTATTAGTGTGTTTCCGTGTTTGTGGGTGTGTTTGTTTTGTATTTGTGTGTGTCTGTGTGTATGCCTGTGTGTCACTGTGACCTTGTGTATGACACTTTTCTGTGCTCATCACCTCCCTTCTCTTTTCTGTCCTTTCCTCCTTCACCCAAATCCCGGCATCCAGAGACTGAAAAGCTTGTCAAGGAGCCGAACGTGTCCTCTGTCCCATGTCTTTACAAGGAGCCATTTTGTGTGTGTGCGTATGGGTGAGTGTGTGTATACTATATGTGCCTCATTGCACTAGGTGGGGAAACACTGTCAGTCATAGACATTAGTTTGTATTGTCTATGTCGTCTCTGAAATCAGCTGCCAATCATTCAGCCCTCCTCTCCTCTCTAACCCTTTGCCTGATGTAAGTAACTGTGTTGACTGTGTACTTCTTTCAGTAATGTGTGTACTGTATGTCCGAGGGAAAAAAACTGATGGCACAGTGCTTGAAAATTTAATTGATGGGTGTGCTTTGATTCAATTTAAGAGAAGAAATGCAAAAAAAAAACAAAAAAAAAACGAAGGGAAAAAAAACCCAAAACAAAACAATGAAAGCTGTTTGTTATGGCTTACAGATCACGACAAATTTAGATCCCCTTAAAGCAAGAAAACAGGGAGGAGGTGTAGTGAGAAAACAAGCGCCTGGAATTTCTGCACTTCCTGTGTAATCCAATACTGACTTAGAAAGCCATGTCTGTCACTGCTACTACAACTACTACTGTAACCTCAGCAAAACAACACTACAACACCTCACTACAGCTACTTGTATTGCTATCGTTGCTATTTCCCTCTCATCCCCTTACTCACAAACACACACATTTGTCAAAGAGCGTAGGTGTGTGTATGCGGGTAAGGATTTTGTTTTTTTCTTACCTCTGGACCATGGAAATGCAACGGTCGCTTGTTTAAACGGGTACATAGAGCCGACACATCCCGCATCATACCTGCAAGTATTCTGTGTGGTTTGTCAGCTCTGGGATTATTGATCAGCTTGTATAAGTAGCTATAGTATTGATCCATTGGTCTCGAGGCCTCATAATTCTCTCCAAGCTTCTCTCTCTCTGCTTTTGTCTACCCTATTTAGCCCCTGTGTTACTGCCTGATGATAGATTACAAAACTCATTGTGAAAACAACACATTCCCTTATTCTTTTCCTCTCTCTCTTCGCCATCCCTCCTCACTCTCACCCTCAGTATCTGTCTGTCTGATTACTGTCTGATTACTTATTCTCTCTTTCTGTCCTCCAGCAATCCTTACCTTTGTCCCAGCCCCCCCCACCTATCCATTTATCACTCTATTTTTTTCTCCTACCACCTCTGTTCCGTCAGCTATCTCACCTCCCTCCATCTTGCCCTCTTTCTTTCATTCTGTGTATGACAACCCCCTTCCCTTCTTTCTATTCTCTCTCGCGCGCTCTCTTTCGCTGTCTTCTCGTGTTAGTGCAGTTCTGAATGGTCATGGGGAAACATGTTTGCATGCTTATATTAACATGAATGATGTCAACTTGATGCAATGAAAAATTATATAAGTGATGCTTTAAGCAAAATCTGACAATGAACTTGATACTAATACTACTAATGATGACTAAATGGAGACCTAACAATTGTTTATCTCTGTGGTCAAAAACAACAATGAAGAAATAACATTGTTTATGCTGTATTATCTTTCTCGAAATTGGTAATCTTTTTGATTTTCAATAGTTTTTTTTATATATTATTTATTCAAGAGGTTTACTTTTTTATTGGTTAATGCTGAGAATTTGAGTGAGGGTTCAGTCAGGGCGATTGTTTCAGTCAGCACAGCTGTACCAGGTCACAGGATGTTGGAGAATGTGTAAGTAACAGTGTGGCTGAAGCAATGAAAATGGAAATAAAGGATATGTATCATCCAGCCTCATGTTTCTGACTTCTTTTAACCTACTGGGTTGGGAGGCAGAGAAGGTGGTGAAGTTAGTGTCACACATTCCAGGCAGTGTGCTATATATAAATCCAAGGCCCTAGGCATTTCAGATGTACAGAGTCTATATTCAACCCAGGCATAGGAGGTAATACACTCTACCTGGACAGAAGAAGCATCAGTCCAACTTTTTCTATCACCAAGCTCTTTGACTTTCTGCTGTGCATTAAGCGGTGTGTAATTATTCAGCCACTTTGTCATGAATTCTTTATTGTGGCCGCATTTTGCCTAAATGCAAAATGGAGCACGACTGCCAGCCCTGTGTGCTTCCCTTCATCTGCCCTCCCTACGTCTATTTTGTCTCATTTTATTTTTAAAACATTCATATTATTTGTCATGTGGTTATTATCTCCTCTTAAAGCAAAGATGCCCACTAGCAGCAATATGTAACTCCAGCACTGGAGAGAGAAGGCAGAAAGAGGAGGGAGGCTAAGCTCAGATGTGCCGGGGAATGACAGAGAAGGAGGAGTAGGAGAGGATTAAACAAATGAAGGAGGATGAAGAGAGGGAAAATGCCAGTGAGGAGGAGGATGAGGAGGAGGAGGACACAAATGGGAAAACCTGGAGAAGACAGGAGATAGCTGCGCGCAGGATATGTGTGGAAATGTGTGTAGAAGTGGAGATCGAGGGTGGAGGAGGATCTGTATCTGTATATAGACACACTCATCACGGGCCACCTGCAGCACTGACAGTGTTAACAGTTTCAATGAGAGCAACACATACACACACCACAAACACATGCGCATACACATACACGTAGCAACACACCAGTTAGCACAGCTTTAGTGATGTAGACTGTTGAGAGCGAAAAGTAAAGGAGGGGCTCGGGGGGACTGCTGTCTCCATGGCAACGTTCCCACCGTGCAAAAAAAAAAAATCATTTAGTCGGAAAGACATTTCACTCAGTTCAGTGAGCTGAAAGAGGCAGAGAGGGAGGGGGGCAAGTTAGAAACTGGGGGAGGTGTGTGCATCATAAAGCTGTGTATCACACTGGAGGGATTTATCTAAAGTAAGCTGACAGCAACACATTAGCCTCCATTGCTAATATATCTGATTATTATAGATAATGATAATGAATTCCCGTACATCATTAAAGATGAATGGAGTAGCTTTGGGTGATACTTTGGTATTACAGTTTTCGTGACAGGACCATCTGCATGTACATGCATCTACATCTCTTTGTAACATTAAAAAAAAATACATTTATATCATGACATTATCTGTGCATGACTTGAGTCCAAAGTTTTTGTTTTCCTGTCTTGAAAACAATGGACAGAGAGACTCCATTCTTTTTAAAAGATCACGTTATGCCCAGAGTCTTTGAAATTAATGAATTCAATGAATGCATGTAGGTGGAAATCACAACTGGTAGGAGTGTTAAAGTAATTGCCTTTGAAAGGGAGTAGTGTATTAATACTTTTCCTGAGCTCCAGTGTCTGACCTTCTCTACAAATTACTTTCATGGTAAAAGTTAATGATATTCACCTCATAAAAAGAAACTTATTTGGAACATCCTCTGACATTACATGTATTAAAGAGTGCTTAACAGGACTGGAATGGTAACAGTTTTTCACAACAAAAAAGTATCAATAACTGCATAAAGACTGAAATTTTACACACAAAAAAAGACATTTCAAAATAGATGTAAAATAAGCTCCTTATTCTACTCCACAGTGGTTTGGCTACACTGAATAAGAAAAGCCCCAGAGACTGAAAGAGGACGCATTATCACAGAATCCCAAATGCTTTAGGTAGTTCTGGTAACCCATTTGTGTGGATGTCAGTGTATCAGCATGCTGGCTGTGATTACCTGTTGTGAACAGACCATCTGGCCCCCAGCATCCCAGCTGGGTACCATGGTCAGGAGACGGATTGTCTTTACCACACCACCTGGACCTCGCAGACATGGAGTTCCAAGGCACCAACCATATTCCTCATTCATATTTTATTATGTCATTCTCTGACCAAAAATGGAAAAAAATAAAACCTAGTCTGGTTTTCCAAAGGCACACCCCCAGAGTAGGCTTTCTGTAATTGCTTGGCAACTGCTGGTACTGTGTGTGCTGAAGTTCAAAGCAGGGAGACACACAGTACATACCTCTGAGCTGCAGACAGCATCAGAGTTGCAAAGTAAAGGGTGCCTACGCATGCACATTCACTCATACACGAACATGCTCTATCATTTCTGTCACTTTCATTTGACTACACCACCTAAAGAAAACCTCTCACTGGGGATTTCATGTTTGCACCCAGAGGGTAGCCTTGGACATAAACCCTCCCTCAGATTTACTTTTTTTTATGTTGCCAGAAGCAAACACCCAAGTGGCCCTGCTTACTGACGCCTAAATAAAAAAGCTGCTGGAGCCCACAGCTTGTTGGCCTTACTAGAATTTAGGTTAAACCAACATACAACATTGTTTCTGTGGGAGGTTTTGAGTTTGATGAGTTCTGAAGCCCTTTTCTGAATGTTGTGCTGAGCTGACTGCTTAGCAATGCCACAGGGGAGTAGTTGCTATTGTTGGATCCACAGAAGCAATGTTACAACTACAGGTTAGCCACTGGTGTGTTGTGGAGATGAGATGAGATGAGATGAGATGAGATGAGATGAGATGAGATGAGATGAGATGAGATGAGATGAGTCTGATAGTATTTTTTTTTACAAGGTGATTTGTGCTGTGGTAAATACCCTGGTTTTAGAGGGGGATGGGCAAGTCATGTACAGTAAAGATTATTTTAATTCACTCAGATGAAGAAAACCAACAAAGCAGCTTCAACAGAGAACCATTCCTTGTTACAATCAAAGTCCCTTCTATTGTTTTTATTCATGTAAATTTCCTCTGTCCAAACAGTATGTATACATACAGGATTTAATATTGGAAGGTTTTCAGGCTTTCATCAATCAAAATAGACTCTTTTCAGTCAGTTACCATGTGTCTCTGTTAAAGACCAGGCTTCTACTGTACTTACTGTAGATATTTGCTGACATCTCCTGGAGATCTGGCTCAACAACAGTTACATATTTTAAAGGCTTTTTGCAGCAATCCCTATGACTGAAACTGTTCTTCTGTTGATGGGCAGTTTTGAGTAAAACATCCTCTGCAAACCCTTCAACAAATCTGTCTATTGATTACAGATAAGATCACAAACTAAAAGCCCCATTTGATGTCATTATTTCTTAGTAGGTTACTTGGAATTGTTTATATCAATTCTCTCTTCATTACAGTTTTTTTCATGATAATTCCTTTCCACTCTTCAGAAAAAAAGGTTAAAAATGACTGTTCATATGGTTTTCTGACCTGAAGGAAAGTTAAGTCTGGGTGAGTTTTAACAAACAGTCTTTTTTTTGCACGTACAAGCATTGTCCGTGTTTTTAGAATTTCATTATGAACTACTAATTTGAATAACAGCATTTCTGCTTTTTGTCACCCTTGGAGATTTATTTATTTATCTTTCACACAGCTCCTCTGAGCTCTTTGGATTTTTACCTTTTTCTTACATACCCTACTTTGTAGCTGAGCCCCTGAAATGTTGACTGTCAATTCAATTCAATTCAATTCAATTCAATTCAATTCAATTCAATTCAATTCAATTCAATTCAATTCAATTCATCCTTATTAATAGAGCACATTTCATGCACAAGGCAGACTCAATGTGCTTCACAACAAGTATATAACAGAAAAAAAAGATATAGCTATGCTGTTCTCACAAATGAGCATTGCCATAGGTTAAAATATGTAGTATAGTTCAAATGATCTTAACCCTGACATCTACAGCAAAAATGCGACAAACATATAAATGCAACAATAATGTGAGTCCAAAAACATCTTATTACATCTCCAAACACTGACAGATCCGTATTAATGCTCATGGACAACATGGAAGTGCTGTAATAGTTCTGCACTCTACAGGAGGGCTAATGTTGAAGAACAGTATAGAGTCTCTACTGCAGGGGGCAGCAACGAGCCCCAACGCGACAAGTGGGTTTTAAAAAGAACAGACGAAGAAGAAGGCGTGACATCACGGTTTATGGGAGGACTTTATGTCACTTCCGTCGAAAATAAAACAAATGGTTATCCAAGCAATGCTGTGGAGTCGCAATTAATTGGATACCTATAAATTTTTCATATTTGACTTTTCCTGACTCCATAGTTTGATAAGGAGCCGACCACAACCAGGTCAGTCCTGAACACTTTGTTTTCAAATGGCGGCGGGTCATTTAAGGCTGTTTGAAATGCATTAGCTTAGCCTTAACTAGCCCCTGACATTAGGCACAGCTTACACTCATTGTTAACGTTATATTTACGGTTCAGCAGGTCCGTTCTTTTAAGTCATACGTAATGCTTTCTTTTATGCACCAAAAGGCACAGAGAAAGATTTACGTTATTTCTCAGTAACTGGTCACTTATGTTAAACTCTCAGGTAAGATTAGCTCGTTAGCTAGCTTCTGTGCAAAGTAAACTACTACATTCCCACAGAATGATTAAAGTTTCTATCTTAAATGGCATTGCGTCAATTTAATATAATTTTTTATAAGTTATCATAAAGAAAGCTATAATTTTTTCTCAAAATCAAGGTTGTATTTTCTTAAAGAACACCAGAACATATTTGACTTAATCAAACGATGCTTTGGTGGATGTGTGCAAAATCAGCAGGAATATCATAAAAAATAGTCCACCGACAGTATGACCAGACACATCAGAATAGTGCTGTTCATATGCGCTCTTTTCTCAGTTAGACCTTCGTAATATCTTTAACTTCAAACATAAATCTGTCCCTCTTTATGTCCAGATCCCTAGTGGCAGAGGCGGCACTCATGGAGCCGTCCGCAAAGCCTGGGAATAATCAGGTGGCGGATGTGGTCTTTGTCATTGAAGGAACTGCAAATCTTGGACCTTATTTTGAATCTCTGAGGAAAAATTACATCCTACCAGCTATAGAGTAAGGATACTGAAACCTTGTCAATCAAAATACTGTATACTCATATGTTCTGCAACCTAATCTCTCTGTGTTATGTTTTGCTCGCTATAGATATTTCAATGGAGGACCTCCTGCAGAAACAGATTTTGGTGGAGATGTAAGTGTTGTCTCTCTTTAATACCATACTTTTAGCTCTTTTAATGCTTCCATTTAAATTATTGCCATACTTATCAGAATATTTGCTTCATAAAGCTCTATTAATATAGATTCTTCCTGTCTCTTTCTAGTATGGAGGGACACAATATGGCCTTGTTGTGTTCAACACAGTGGACTGTGCTCCTGAGTCATATGTCCAATGCCATGCACCAACCAGCTCTGCCTTTGAGTTCGTCTCATGGATCGACAGCATCCAGTAACTGTTGAAAATTGGATCATTGATGTTATTGTTTTTTCCAGCGTTGTTATATTTTTATGAAAGGGATTAAAATGACACCTATTATTATTATTATTGTGTTCAAGATTAATATCATGTTCATTATGAACTTTGTAATGAATACCCTCTTTTCTATCTACAAAGGTTTATGGGAGGTGGAGCTGAAAGCTGCAGTCTAATTGCAGAGGGACTCTCTGTGGCTTTGCAGCTCTTTGATGACTTTAAGAAGATGAGGGAGCAAATGTAAGACTTACCTATCATACTTTGGAAGTGTCATCTTCAAGTTTTTTTGTCTTTTAATTCTCTTTTCTTTCTGCCATTGTTAGAGGTCAAACACACAAGGTATGTGTACTTCTGTGTAACTCCCCACCATACCTACTTCCTGCTGTGGAGAGTGTTAGCTACACCGGCTGTACTGCAGACAACCTTGTTAAAATCATTAGAGATGTGAGTAAATACTGATATTTTTCTGATAAGATACTATGATGTATGTGTGTTTTTATTACAGATATTTTTTTCCATAAAACTAAAACTTGTTCAAATAATTATCCCTTTTTGTAGAAAGGAATTCACTTCTCTGTTGTGGCCCCTCGAAAACTGCCTGCTCTGAGAGCTTTGTTTGAAAGGGCATCTCCAGTAGGAGGGGCAGTTGAACCCCATCCAGACTACAGTCAGGACCCCTTTCACATGGTCCTCGTCAGAGGCATCTCACTCCCAGGTAAGAGACATTATTTAACATGTAGTTTGAGAGGAGACCACTGAGCTCAGACAGTTCTGTTTATACTGTTAAACCAGACAATGGGGATACATTTGCTGTACGGTTGATAAAATATTTAGATTCACAAATGAAACTGAGTGTTAATTTTCCTATGAAGGAACACTAATATAATATGAACTTCCCTAATGGCTGACATTAGAGCTTCTTTATGACCCACAGACACGTCAATGTATTGCTATGTAAACTTTAACTTTAATAGCAGAAGCTTCTTATCATATATTTCTAGTCTAAACTCATTTTTAATTATGTTTAACTTTGAGATAGCAGTAAAGATCTTGTGTGTTTGGTATAAAAAGACATCTAAACCTTTAAAACTGCAATATCACTATAATGTATCTCTGGTATGCTCTTGGGTTCTAAGACTGTAGATTATTATGAATGACTGTACAATATAGTATCATTCCTAATGAACAATACACTATCTGTAGCAATGTGCAGAATAAAGTACTTTTCCAGTTGTTGCAACTGCATTCTTATAAGCTTCTTATCTCCAGACTCACTTTTCATAGGATTTTACACTGCTTTTTTGCTTTTCTCTGGGTTTCAAATGACAAGAGTAAATCTGACATTAATGTTGTCTGTAATCTCTTTCAATGCAACTTTTTTGTCTGTGCTTTTCAGCGTGATACCAGATATCCTTTTTGTATTTTGTTTTCTCAGAGGTACTTCCTCCATCAGCAGCTGATTTTCTTCAGCTCCATTCTGGATTATGTTACTGCTTTCCTGTTCCTAGTCTCTGCTAATGTGGTTAGAACAGTAAAGCTATGGCTTATTTTACAAGTTTATTCTACAGAAGATTGATGGCAGTTAATTAAAATGATGTATGCCTTCGAAGAATATCATCTTTGAAAATCTTTTTTTTTTTTTTTTTTTTAATTTTAAATCACCTTGGTTTACCATAGTTTATATGTGAGATTGCATTAAACTCTAAGATTCTTGTTCTGTGTGTTTTCAGTTTCCTCTGGTGGTGGACCAGGACCTCTCAAACCTGTCCTTCCTCCTCAACAGCTGACTGTCAGTCAGCCTCTCGGAAATCTACAGCCCCCTTCAACCATTAACACAACCCACTCTTATCAGGTAATGGCAAACAGCCACATACTGCAAGGCTGCTTGGAAGCTAATTCATATTGCCTGGTTTTGGCTCAGTTTCAGACAGTGGTGTTTATGTTCCTTCCCTAAAACGTTTTTCTCAGCATGGTCTTTCTTTAATCTGCTTGCTGACAGAATCCAGCCCCCATGACTGCTGCTCAGGCTGCTGCACAGATGGCTTTGGAGGCAGCCAACAACCAGAAGAGTCGCTGTGAGTTACCAGTGCACTCTGTGGGCCTTTGTGAAAATTTTCTGCAAGCCAAGCTTGTAGCTGTACTGTCTTTGTTTGCATGCTCTATGTATGGCTTTGCTTTTGCATTTTACAGTTGGAGTCTGTACATTTTGAGTTTCAGTTTGGAGAAAAGGCTTTATTTCCCAACCTGTATTGCTGTCCTTCTTTTTACATTATTGGTATTTACCAGATGCTGTTATACCAGTTGCATACAATAACGGCATCTTTATATGTTTGAACTTTAAAGTAAGTCAAAATTAAGGCAAAAAGTTAAAAGATTTCAAGGTGAAGTTTCAATATATAGATTTTTAATTGTGTTTTTATGTGTCCTTCCTCTAGTTCCAGGAATGGTCAATCAAGGTCCTCCATTTACCAACCAACCCACTATGCCCTCAGTGCCAGGGGTGAAGCATACACAGCCCAGTATATCAACTGTTACCACAGGAACACCTTCTATGATGCCACAGCAACAAGTGGCTCCAAATCAGCAGCAGCCGGTCCCACCTCCAGGACAACCTGCACCCAATCAGCAGCCACAGGCAGCACCTCAGCAGCAACCCACAGCAAATCAGCCCACAGCGACATCAGCACAACCCAACATGGTAAAGTATGATGTCAAAACAAAACTACATTTATCCAAAAACTGTATAAAGTGCATTTTGTGTCTTTCTGTCTCTTTTTGTTTGAGATTTTGCTCGGAATCTTTTGATGTATTGTGTTTAGTTCCATGTTTAAGTTCATCATAGCCAACAATCTATGAATAATGTCTTACGGCGCAGCAGAGGAAGACTTGATTTAATATTCTCATCCCCTTGTAAACATTATCAATCTTTAAATCCTATTGATTTTTTTTCAAATGGAAGTGGCACTGCTCAAGTTAGAAATCGGAGAACCCAGACTTTAATCTGTAGTGTCGTACCACCAGCAGTCTAGAGATGAGTTTGCAGACTAACACACTGTCTGAAGTCTGATATCAAAATGAATTTTAAATGTTAGCACTACTATCAGATCAAAACCAGGCAATGTTCCCTTTTCCCTTGAAAATCATTGTGGGTACAGTCAGTGTGTTTTCCAACTTATCCATTAGTTCTTTTTTCAATGAGTAATACATACCATTTTAGGTTAATAGATTAAACTGTTTTTGGACATTAAGACATTTAAAATGTTTAATATCATGACATTACAGTGTAATGTATTATATCTGGATGTATAAATATTTACGCTGTTATTTTTAGTAATGCATATTGTCACTCATTTGTGACTGTAAATGATTCTGGTTTAGTGCTGAATGATCTTTGTTAACAGATTATATGCAACATTTCCTGTTCTATCGTTGACAGCCTGGTGTGTCTGGAGGTCAAGGCAATGCAAATTCAATTGGACAGCAGCAAGGTGTGGCCAATAAAATAGTAGCATGGACTGGTGTTCTGGAGTGGCAAGAGGTAATGCACCCTAATAATCTGATTTTGTTTGTCTGTTTGGAAAAAAATAACTGATTCTACTGATGGCGACATAATGGTTGGTGCTGCAGGGGGAAAAAATCCACTGTGATGTAAAGAAATAGCAGGAAGTCTTTTAATTAAAGTTGTATCAATGTTTGCAATTTAAACAGAATCTCCTATAATATGTAAGAAAGAATAAGTAAATCAGCTGGTGTTGTTAAAAAAAAAAGAACTAGGAAGAGAAGTGGGGTTGGGAACTAATGCTCTGCCAACACACTGATCATCACTATACCGTCTAGGATTTATCACTGTGGTAAGTTGTAATAACCACCTGTCATTGATTATTGTACAGTATGATTAATTGCATATCATTTTACCGTCGTTCCTCTATTGGTTTAGCTCAAGGTCAGATTGATTCAGTTTACAGTTGTAGTGCTGAGCCGGGAAAATGGATGTAAATGGTTTTTATGCGACACTCATGAGGCCTTCAAGTGTTTGTGTTTTGTGGACAGACTCGGATCAATTTCCTCTATCGACTTTAGTCTCATTCTCCCTCTTCTGTTTGTCAAAATTATCAGAGTCAGTTAAACGGCAAGAATAAGAGTGGAAAACTCAGCAATAAATACTAGAGAAATGTTGTTTATGAAAATATTCTGTTGCAAACATCCTTAGTGGGTCCATGAAACATTGCTCTTATTCTGCTATTTCCTGCCAAATACACTCATTAGGCTCTGAGGTCTTATAGTGATTTTTCCTTTAGAAGGTTTTGCAGTGTTGAAAAGAATTGCACTACAGACAGTAAAACTCATCTAAAGTATTAGGTGTTGATAAAAACTCTAGCAAGCCCTGACAACACATTTGGGTGGAGCTTGTTCTGAACGTATTGCTTTTTTAATCTATCTTCAATTTAAGATAGATTTTTCTCAAAATGAATTGTTCCTCTGCACATCTCAGGCTGCCTTTAATTTCTGCTTTAGTGAACCCTGCACATAAAAAACCCATTTGTCTGTACAGAAGAGTACATTTGTAATAGACAGCAGAGGGATTACAGTAGGCTCAAACTATGTGTGATTGATTAAACATTGATCGTATATTGATGTCCCTGAGATGATGAGCCCAGAGGGATGGGCACATTAATGTGCTTAGAAAGGGTTGTTCTCTCTTTCTGTCATTCTTGACATTTTGCTGAAGAAGAGCTTATCTGCAGGTCTTTAAAAGCGCATCCAACTGCTCAGTTTTTAATTGCTTGTCCTGATTGGGTTTGCAAAGGCAAAAGGGCAAGCAGAGCAGCCCACATGTCGTTTTTTTTCCTCAACAGTCTTCTGTAGTTGGTCCCATAGGACAGCTGGGAGGTGTAATACCCCTGAAAGTAGATGACTATGTAACTGATCCAATCAGAACTAAGACCAGCCACAAGTGAATATTGCTGCCTTTTTGTCTTGAGTTAAGGACAGCTACTTGAGCATTTAGGCATATTTCTGTAATGATGTCAGATTTTAAGGTGCTGCTCAACATCTCCAGCTACATATGACTTTGAACATTCAATATTCTGAAAACTGAAAGGATGTCTAATGTGCTACTTCAGCAGCAAATTTCAATTTTTCTGCATTTCTGCATTAGAGCTGCACAATATATCGTTTGAACATCTTCATCGCGATGTACGCAATATGTGCGCTATAATCACATCGCACGTCCTGCAATGTAGGAGGCAAATGAACTCAACGTGTTCTCATCTAATTTCAACCTAAGTACCTGACACACACTGCGTGCAGCAATCCACCAATCGCAATCGTTCTTAATCAGTTTGGAGTGAGTCGCTGGTAACAGCACTGAAAAATTAGCAACGAACCAAAGAAAATCACTATAAAAAAGATTTGTTACCCAAAATAAAAGCAATGTCAGTTATCTGGAATTATTTCAGCTATAAGAAGGATGCTACTGTGTTGACAGTGCCTTCCACCTGTCGACACAACTAATTAGTTTGAACTTTTACGTCGCCACCACACAGCCATTATATCCTCCTGAGTATTTTTTCATGTCACAATATATATCACAGGGTTAAAAAAATTGCAGTGTCAGTTTTTTTCCAATATCGTGCAGCCGTAATTATGATCAAGGGAGATGTGAGAGTAAAAGTAAAAACTCTTAATGTGTGAATCATTTTGTAAATGTTCGCACAATGATTAATACAGAAGAGGTTTATTAAAGCAGTATTCAGTGATGTTTTTTGTAAATATTACAGCTTCGTTAGATTTTGATTTAGACATAGAGTTGACCATATGTAGTATCTTAGCAATAAGATAAGTTTATGCTCCCTGAGGACTGCACTGAAAATGATTCATCCTGTATGCTTCTCCAGCTGCTTTGGAGGTTTACTTTGTCACACCTCAATTTATTTCTGTTTTTTTTTCAGAAGCCTAAAACTTCATCCATGGATTCAACCACCAAACTGACACGTTCTCTGCCATGTCAAGTGCATGTCAACCAAGGAGAAAATCTGTGAGTAGCCCATAATCCTGGTTCTTCTCTGTGTGGTTTGTTTTGTGCACACGATTTACTAATGTCATTGTGTTTGTCTCCTAACAGGAACACAGATCAGTGGCCACAGAAGCTCATTATGCAGCTGATTCCACAGGCGCTGTTGGTGAGACCATTTCTGAGCATTTTTGTTTTAATGTCGTGGTGACTTGTTTATGAATGATGAATAACTTTGTCCTCTCTTGCTTCTTAGACAACCCTAGGCCACCTCTTCAGAAACTCTCGAATGGTTCAGTTTCTCTTCACCAACAAAGACATGGAGTCCCTGAAAGGCTTGTACCGCATAATGGCAAATGGTTTTGTAAGTTTTCAAGTGCTGCTCTTCTCAGTGAACCTCTAATGTGTGTTCTCTTGTGTCCCCAATCTTATCTAACATTTAGAGCAGCTCAGTGTATTTTCAGTGGCAACCAAGTGCAGGTCCCACCTCTGACCAGTAGATGGACGGAAGATGTGTGGAATAAACTGTCTTGCATTTATCTAGTACAGGCTCTAGAGGGTGTTCCAGGCCATACATTTATTTACTTTCAAGCCAGATAATAGGATTTTAAGCATGCTTTGCCATCAGTTCACAAAAACACTTTAATTGTTTAGTTTTGATTCAGTTCCAGAAGGCTAGCATAATTATAGGGGTTTTGTCAGCACAGTGCATTGTTAATTAGGTAATACCATTGAGAAATAACAAAGCTTTAATAGTATTCAGTCCATCTGAGCTCTGCCTCTTTGCCTCAATTTGATTTACAGCTGAGGGAAGGCACAGGATGAATTAAGTTAATATAATTTGCATTCAATTTATAAAACCGATATGTTTGATTGGGCACTGGAACTCAAGAGTAGGTTGCCCCTAAGTAGTAGCCCATCCCATAATTACAGCAGAGTCCCTGGTCAAGGTCTTAATCTGCCCTGTGACCCTCCCTTCAGGCCGGCTGTGTTCACTTCCCCCACACTACTTCGCCCTGTGAAGTGCGGGTGCTGATGCTGCTCTACTCATCCAAGAAGAGAATATTCATGGGTCTCATCCCCAATGATCAGAGCGGCTTCGTCAACGGTATCCGGCAAGTCATCACCAACCACAAGCAGGTCCAGCAGCACAGAGCGGTAAGTGGTGATAGGGAGGGAAATGGAAAACGGAACAGAGGATGGTTTCAGTGTGGGGGAGAATATGTGGAGAGGGAAGACCAAAAGGAGGTGATAATGAGGAGGCATTATAGAGAGGCGCCAGGGAATTGAGGTGCATTGTTTAAGGCATTAAAGCGCATTGTTATTGACATTTCATTTAGCCAGCCCAGTATCTTCACAGCAGCCACTAACATCTCTCACTCTAGTAGAGGCTAATGGAGCTAGCATTAGCTAAATTTCTGCTCTAACATTAACTGATCGGTGCACTCCCACGTCATTATTTCTGCTTGAATAGTGAAAATGCAGGTGTCATAAATACTTTTGAGGGTAGAAGTTCACATACTTCTTGAATAAATGCATTCAGATATTTCATTTCAACATATATTCACTTTGTTAGCTCAATTTTAATTCCTTCCTCACATCTTCTACTGTGTATCTGGGTCATGGGGGCAGCAGTCCCAAGCCAGCTGAGAGATATTTTAGTTCAGGTTTTATTTATTTTGTCGTATCCTCAGAGTACCAGAAGTTTACACACACTTTGTTGATATTTTGTGGCATTACCTTTACAATGTTACCTTGAATCAAATCTCTTCCACGTGTTTTATACAACCCTCACAGGAATTTTAGCCAAATTTCCCTTTTGGATTAAGGTCAGGGCTTTGTGATAGCTGCTCCCAGATGTTACCTGGTTGGCCTTAAGTCATGTTATTACCACTTGGAGGTCTTCTTAGGATCATTGTCGTGCTGACAGACCCATTTGCATTTTCGTATTTTATTCCTGACCCAGATGAAGTGTCAATATTTGCGCTTGCTTCTTTCAGTTTTATGAAGTACATCAGTCCTCTCTACAGCAAATCAACCTCACAACGTCATGCTCCACACCTGTGCTTCATCATTAGGATGTTGCTCTTTGGATTCCAACACGTACACTTCTTTCTCCGCACATACATGGATCAATTTTGCTCAACAGTTTTATCTGTTTGGATCAGAGCTTCTCCTGAAATCAAAATCTCACAGTACTTATTTTGCACACATTGGCATTGCTTTTTATTAGTGCTGGTTTTGGAATAGTGGTCTCTGCCTTGGAGAGAACCTTATAATCTTGTGATGACACAGCGCTTTCTTTACTATGAATAGAGATGTCATGAAATCACCTGCATCCAACACCTTAACCAGATTCTTGGCTGGTGTTCCGAGGTGCTCTTGAACTTGTCACACCAAAATCTGTTCATCTCTGGCAGCCAGTAAACATCTCCGTCCTAAATGAGTCAGTGGCTGTGGTTCTGTGGTGAACTATTATTGTGGAAATTATTACTGTTTTACTTTTAAACTTGTGGAACTTGAGGAAGACAGCCCTTTTGCTCCCAAGGTCGTGCCTGATTTACTTAAATTTTCCAGTGAATGTAAGTAAAAGGACACTGGTTCTGAAGAAAGGCCTTAAGTACCTCCACAGCTTTGCCTCCAGCTGACACCCAGTAATGAAAATTAGCCCGAAGTCATGAAATCAATTACAAGAATCTCTCAGGTTATTTAAAGATTCAATCAGTTGAAGTATATAAACCTATGATGGTTTGGGAAAGTACAAACACCCCTGACGTCAGTTGCGGATAGATGTAAACTTAGGCTTTAAGCTGTTCTTTTATACACAACAAAAGTTACAAGGTAAATTGTTTTGTTTTCAGTTAAGTTATTAAACTAATGTGTGAAATGTAATGTCATTAAGTATATCACACTTTCATAAAATGGAACAAAGTCATTGTTACCAACATTTCAACATCGTAGTTTTGAGCTTGATATTTTAAAGTGTCTAGTTTTGAGCAACTTGTGCGGATATGAAATATGCAGTGCCGACTGCCCAGATGTTAACATTACATGAGACACAACACGGGAGCTGTGGGGTGTGCTGGTCTGTCGAGACCGTTTCCACTCTCCTGGCTGAAGGTAAACCACCATAGTTCATTACAGGTTACAAACACTGCTGCATGGAAATTTCACTCTCTCTCCTTGCTCATCTTCCATCCTGAGACAGGGTGATTTAAAATGTGTCCCCTAGATTAGCTGTCTTTTCCATCATGGCTCTACTCCAGTTTATTACATTCATCAAGGAGAGATGCTGCTGCATAGCTCTGAAACAATGCAGCATCCAGTCACAGTGAAGCAGCATGTTTTCATTTTAAAACTGAAGCCTGTTGGTACGTTTACATGTGTACATTTTTCCGCGCAGCCTGCTCTCATCAGTGGAGATAGCACTTGTTTACTCACCCTGCTAATTTTATGTCTTTGTGAAATGCATCAGTTCTATATGTAACTCGTGTACAGCTGTGTGCGTATGAGCATCAAGGCATTTAGAGAAGGCAGAAGACATTAAATTATTATGAAGATTTTTTTTTTCTGCCTCTTGTGTATCATCACATATTCAGCACTGCATTGCTAATAGGGAAGCGCTACAGCAATTTTAACGTAATTAAAATTTCAATTTGGACCAGTAGTTAAGGTTTCTCTGTGCAAAGCCTTGGAGTGACATTGTTCAGGAATGTGATTGCAGTTCGTTCTCTTCACAGCAGAACAAAATTGAATGTTTTTCACTGAAAGGTGATGCAAGCTCCAAATCTTTATCTAAGATTTCACAGGTTACTGGGTTAAAGACAGGAGATAAATCATAAGACAGAAGAAAAGAGAAAGACGCAGCTGTGTTGTTAGTTCCATCAAAAGACCTAAAGCTCTGTTATTGTTGGTCAGAGCGCACTATGTATTAGTACAATCCTCGGGTGATTTGTTCAGCAAGATTCAGCAAGATGGATGAAGGTGTTTTTTCAACAGCCCCCTTTTTCCAAGATGGTAGTTAATAATTTGTGCTTAGAGGAAGGGATGGAATACCGCTCATTCCTTCTTATTTCCCCTTTACAGTAGAAGCACAAAAGCACCCGTCCAACTAAGTAGCGCTCCGGCTAATGTCAGATTTCGTCTTATTAAGCAGCAATGAGTTTCCTCATATTGCAATTTTTTGGAAATTGTCTCTTCAAAATGGTGACAAAATGTTAAAAAGTTAGTGTGTTCTTTAAGTTTAAGGTTTAAGATAATCTCTGAATCTGAATCCAGTGCAAAGGTTTTCCAGAATTTGAAGCGCCGTCAACAGGTTGCTTGGTTTATTCTTCTTTCTTCTTCTGCACTGAACTCCAGATACATATTGTGTGTGACTTTTACTCTTTTGTGTCCAGACATTTCTAACGGCTGCATAATCTGTCAAATTCAAAACACCAAACACTTCAGCAGATGATGCTTAAAGTGAAATCTGCACTGATCTGGTATCATCCCCTGTATTTGCTTTTGCTTTCCATGTGCATGAACAAATCACCGAGCTGACGTTGTTTGGAGAGTTAGTTGCTTAGGGTTTTAGACAAAAACAGAAATTTGAGTGTGCCGATGAAATCAATTCAACAAAACATAGCATAATAATCATTTATTTATGCAGAAATTTGGGGCAGAGATAGAAATGGAAGGAAAAACACACCACAGAGGTCTTTTGATGTGCACAGTCTCTACCTAAACTCCAAATCCACCGCCTTTCACTATTAAGAAAATGCTCACGGTGTATTTTTAGAAATCGTTTTGAGATATTTTATAACTTCTGATTTGAAAAGGTAAATTAACTAGTCAAATGATTGCTTATATAGTGCAAGGTTTGTTAAAAGCTCTTTTTTTCCCTACATCTTTGAGTAGGCTGGAGTCTGTTTATGCATGAAACACAGATTCACATGACCTTGATGCTGTCCCCTATTTTAGATACAATTACGGTTCCTCCTTCAGCTTCGGTCCTTAACCTGAACACAAAACATAAATCAAAACAGGAAAGTAGCTTGTGTTTAAGGTGCAGAATACTATATATTATTGAGCTGAATTGTGGATGCATTAATGTATTCATCTTTACTCTTATGTTTATTTATAATAAAATTGATAGAATTTATCATTTTAATCACTGTTTTACAGTATAAGGTGGCTTCATAAAAACACATAACATTGTCAAATAAGTCAAACATCAAATAAGTGGATTGAAGTGAAAACAACAGTATTTGCCTTCAATATTTATGGAATTGTATAAAGTAGTAGGCTATAAACTGGGAAAAAATGAAAAGAAAATATTCAAGCCCATTACAAGCTTGAATAAAAGTTCTTTGAAGTGTAAATGCATGTGACTGGATATTCAGACACTGGTGGAACATAATGTTAAGTAGTGTATGACTATATTTGTTTCTGTGTAGCAGTTAGGAGGTGGAGGGGGTCCTATGCAGCCTGGACAAGTCCCCCCCAACCAGAACTTCCTCAATCGGGCCCCTGGTCCCATCCCCGTCTCCCACGGCAACGTTCAGCAGCAGGTAGTTTAACCCACTCTGGTTTTGTGTGTCTGCCTGTGTTCCTACGTCATTTACCCACTCACACTGCCCGTTATTGACACCTTCTACTGCCCCGACGCCTGGTGCGGTTATCTGCATGCCTTACTGGTAACCCTTTCCTTCACTGTCCTCCTCCTTTCACACTTCCACCACTCTTCCCCTTCCTCCTTCTCTCTGATCTGTCCTGTGTCTAGTCTGTGGTGGTGGGCATGCCCCCTGTTAGTCAGGTGGCTATGATGGAGGAGCAGCAGAGGCAGAACAACTTGGTGAGACATCCAGTAGTCTCTTCACATACAAGAAACAGTTTATTGTGACTTGGTGTGACTACTTTAGGAATCTAATAATTACTTTATTTGTAGAATAGAAGTATAATGCCATTCAGTTATTTCTACGGTGCATCAGTTTTGACATATCTAGTTAAGGATGGATTTATCAGTGCAGTGTAGATTTTCCAGTGTGGGGCCTTTTGTCTGCACATTTATGGTCTCAAAAGTAAGCAAAAAATGAATGCCTTGGATGAATACACTATATTGTTTATTGAAAATTCCATCAAAATAATTTATTCTCAGTGTGAAACTTGATATCCTGTTTTTCTTTTATTGTTATATATGCAAATACACATTAATTGTCTAGTCCCATCTCACTGCTTGGTATCTGCCTGGTGGACAGCTTACTTCTTATTAGCATGTTTTAACTTCACCAGTCCCTGATGAATGCTCATCTTGTAGCATGCAGTAGGTGAAAAAAAAAGTTTTTATTTACGTGCATGCATAAATTGAAGAACTTTTGCTTTTAATTAACTGTTTGCATAAAGCATGAAATGATGGGCACAGAACAAACACAAAAACAAGAACAGATGACCGTGTATAGCAAAATGTACCAAAGTTCTTCATCTGTGTATCCTGTTAATCACACATTGAGCCTTTTTTTGTTGTGGCATGAATGCAGTGCAGAGCTCTTAATCTGTGGCATTTCTCTAGATGACAATGCGAGCAACAGGACCGACCAACCAGCAGCCGCCAGTCAGCGGTGCTCCGCCCAACCAGGTAGCACAGAGTGGGCAAGCTCCACCCCAGGGGCCGATACTTCGACTCTCAAATCCAGGAGCCAATCCACAGCTTCGTAGTCTTCTCCTTAGCCAACAGCAGCCAGTAAGACCACAGTGTTGTTTTTGTCTCTGTAGTTTTATGAAATATTGCTAAATAACGGCTCCTTTGGAAGCCTGACATCTTGTAGAGGTTACCACTAACATGTCTTTGTGTCCTCACAGCAGGGTGGGATGTCTCACATGTCAGGGATGATGGCTCACCAAGGGTTAGGGCAGCAGTTAGTCCACACGGCACCAGGAAGTGGGGCTCAAATGCAGGGCCAATGGAGGCAGCCTTTGGCAGGTCAGCAAGTACCACTCACAGACGTGTAAACTAATACGATAGAGAAATAATAAATGGTTTTTAGAAGATGGGTCATACAATATACACATTTAAAGGGTAATAAGAATTAAATCTGAAGGAGATAGAAGCACCTCTATGAACCCACTCTGCTGGGCAGTGACCATGTTAATGTTGAGCTCATTTTGCATGCATGAATGAGATGAATAAACAAATCCATTCAATTAAGGTGGTTCATATTTCAAGTTTTATCTTGAGATAAAGGGCACAGCACAATATATTGTTTTCATAGGTGACATAGACCTTTTATTCCATACATTATGACGCCATGCAAACATTGCATTTCTTTATGCACCTAATTGAAATTCACTCCTGTGTTTATGGCAGTGTATTACATATGTCAGTCCAGTTTCAAGTGTCTCTTTCTTAGCTGACCTTAACAAAAGGAATGAAAATAGAGGCCTGCATGAGTTAGAGAAAACCACAGGAAACATTGGAAATATTCAGAAAAAGATAGAAATGTACCCAGAGTCAGAGGAAAATAAAATATGAAACTAAAATTCTCATTTAAACTTTGAACTCCTTGTGTTGACAATATGTTTATTTAAAGATACTGGAAATATACTTCATGAATCTCACTTCCTCTCCCTCTATTTCCTCCCAAATTGCTGCACAGGTCAGATGCTGATGTCCGGAGGTCAAAGAGGTGCTGTTCCCCAGCCCGGGATGCCCCAAGTCTCCAGTGTCATGGAAGACGAAATCCTCATGGACCTTATTTGAATGAGCGTTGTGGACTCAGGACTAGGATTTTCAGTTGAAATTCTGTCACCATTTGCCAGTTGGGACGCATACATCCTCTCTCTCTATTGCTTTATTGCTACAAATGTTCAACATAATTAAGGAACGAGTCATGAGTCGTTTCTTTCTTTCTTTTTTTCTTTTTTTTTTTTTTTTATGGGACTGAGAAGCCGAAGTTAATTAGGGGCAGACAATGCGAGCATTAGTTTTTCATGTAAATGGTCAAACAGACAGCACGCTAATCCTCCATGCTACACACTGGATGAAGCCAAACCAGTGGAAACAATTGTCACACTTCTACTACTCCATAAGTTTAGCATTTTATCATCGGAATCTAAATAGTAAATAGTGTTGTTTTTTCTTCTTAATTGAGATTTTACTTTTCTGATGGAGATCTTTTTTTAATTATTAAGACTGATGTTGTATGAGGAAAAATAAAAGAAACAAAGAAAGCAGATATTTTGAAGTGCTTCACCATCTTGAAGATGTTTTTGCATGCGATGGTCCACGGTCTCCCACAGCCCAGCCTACCCCCTTTGTGAAAACAACTTGGACGGTTAAGGTGAGAGAGAGACTGAAATAGACACAGTAATAGATCGTTCAGTGTCTTTTTCTGCCAAATAGTGTCACAGTGTTAATTTTAACTACTCCAATATGTTGTGGAACCATAGAGAGTCCCCTTGTGCCAAGCAGTCCTACCAGATGGCATCAGTTGGCCATGTTTCCTTTGGCATAATGTACAATCAGGCTGACCGCATGCGCATACGGCACAGATTCTACGTATATACTGGGTCTGCTTTCAAACTGCATCCTTGCATACGCAGTCAATGTATTGAAGTGAAATGCTGGTCACCAACCAACACTTCGAATGTCCTGTCAAGCCAGCTGTGAACAGGAAGTTCAAAAGGCACGTGAACTTTCCTTACCCTCACACTCCTTACGCAGATCAGCCTGTTTATGTATCTTTTTTTTTTGCAGTTTTACACTTGGACACTGTATGTACACACACAGGCCAACAGGAAGTGATGTCAGTCCCTGTCACCTGGGAGACAGAGACGGTTGCTAAGATACCATGACAGTGGGTTCTTGTTTCTGAGCTTTCACTCAGCCCCGCTTTCACATGGACTCACACAAATAGACACTAGTCCCTCAGTGGCTGGTTTTCATCCCTCCCCTCCCTTTATCACTGACCAGCCCTCGGAGGCCGGCTTAGTTTCACTTTATCTTCATCTCACTCTCTATATATCTGCTTCCATATCACTTTCAAACTATTAATGCCTATTCGAGGTCATGTGTTTTTAGTTTTTAACATTTTTTTTTTTTTTTTTGCACAGAAAAAATGTTGACAGATCTATTCATGATGTTTAAAATATGCAGCATAGAAGATGAAATCCTCCCAAACCTTATTTGAATTATTAAAAAATGGCCTATTTCACAGTTTCAAGTAAAAAAAAAATTATAGTCCAGTAGTTTTCATAGAATCCTGACAGACATGCATAAAGGCAATATTTATTTATTAACCTTTATTTATAAGACTAGCTTTATGATTTTTGGGAACAAGCATGTTCCCTTAGATCTGGAGAACATAATTTAAGAACTTGTGCATATCTGTAGCAAAATATTGGTTCCTTCATAACAGTAGGATGTAATGTGTGCATATCTTCATAGAAAAATGATCCTTTCTGTGTTTTGGATATAGCATTTGAAAACATTGGCAATTTCAGTGATAGTTAAATAATTTCATAATTTCTCCAGCCTTAAGTCCATATGATTAATTGTAGTGATGAGTAAAAAATGTGGCTATATTGATTTCCTTTTTGCTTACATTCTGCATACATCAAGAAAAGTATAGTTTGGTGTATTTGCCTTTAAATTTGCCTTTACTTGTCAACAAAACTATTTCACAGTAACACAAGGGACAGTCCTTCATGTTATAGTATAACACCATAGTTCCCAAATACTCTGATCGCCATGCTTAATATTCCATTTTGATGACTGACTTTGTTGCACATCTGTGAAACAGAGGAGCAGAGGTGGATCAGGTCTTCTGTGCAGTAATGTGTTGTATAGTGGAGGTAGAATGGAAATGTTTGCCTGAATTTTTTTTCAGCTGTAACATATAAGACATCGAACTCAATTCAGCACAAAAAACAAAACTTGAGCAAAAACAGAAGCTTTTGTATAAGTTAAGATAGCAATGAAAAAAAAAAGTTAAAATTAAAACGATTTAATTTAGATGAAATAAAACATTACAATATTGTCACAAAATATTACAATATCAATGGATATTGTATTGCATTCTATTATTAATTTATTTATCACAATGTAAAATGTCATCCCTTGCCATTATTCTTTCATAGCTGAGGGCCATGTTGGCAGCGAACCTCCTGAATTCAGTGTGAATACTTTTGTCAATATATGGTTCACGGAACTCATCTGGGGCATTGGGAAACACTTTTCTACAATTTACATCATGATTAATCAGAATTATGTCAAATCATTCAGAATTAAAATGAAAGAATTAAAATAGAGTAGGTATGATGTAAAAATAAATAAATGAATAAATACAAAAACCTAAAGTCATAGGTTCATGTGGCTGGGGGCCAATCGCCAAGTCTGTCAGAGAGGCAAGGGGCGTGTCCAACAGAGGAAGACATGAGTAACACTGCAATTTTGTCTATAAATTCAAAAAAGTCTAGCTAAGGCTCTGTTCAGACCTGATGTTATCAAGCATTTTTGGGAATGCAGTCACACATGCAGCTCTAAAGCCAGATGTGAACTTACTCAAAATTCCCTTTTTTTTTTTTTACCCGTTGCCCTTTTTGCAGGATGATCACAAGTGTGTCACCTGCCACAGCCAGGAACTGCCTACTTAGCTGATGTCCTGGGTACTTCTTCACCTTGTACAGGAGAGGCCTTACCAGCTGCTTGGAAAAAGCTTTTGATAAAGTGTCACCCTTCAAATGACTGGTAAGATCAACAAGACTAAAGAAAATTCAGGATAAAAACTAAGAGTGCAGACTGCCACCAAAGTTTAGCTCACTCCGCCTCTTGATCTTGTGTTTTTGTATCACAAACAAACCACAAATAATGACCTGTTGTACTGCTTTTTACCCTTGGTGCTCATTCATGGGGAAATCCAGTGTTTTAAAAGAGAAAGTGATAAATAATTCTATGCACTACCCCTTTTTATGGATCACCTCCATCCCTGGCACTTATTTGAGAATAATTTGGGAATTCGGTTACGTCTCACTGTTCACCTCGGCAGTAAATTAAGTTATGCCACAAACTCCTGCTCCTGTTTTCCTTGGTCAATCTGGACAAATGGAATCTGACACCGAAATGTTGAAAGGCCTGTTACTGCGCAGTGTATACTGTGGATATGTGGGGATGAGAGCCATAGCCTGACCTCTGTGAGTACCAGGCTGTTAAAGTCAATGTTTTCTGACAAATATAAGACCGTCAGAATAATAATGACACTGACGGGGTACCACAGCAGCTCACCTGGTGGTGTACATACCACTGTTTCCTGCCACAGTTTTCTAATCCAGGGTCCTGTGCATCGTCTCCCTCTTTCCAGTTGCTTTCATGCCACATTTGTCACTTTAAGTATCAAAAATAAAGCTTGAAACTGCCATGAAACATTGTTCATAATCCGAATTACAATATAAGAGGCCCACCCTTGCAGTGGAAAGAGTTAAATCTACCTTAAGGTGAAAAGCATATGCTGCTTTTCATGCTTTTCCATTATTTGGCACGAAATCTCAACATAAAACATGTCAACGTTAACACATTGACACCTTTAATATGTGTTTGATGTTTAACACTTAAAATGTGTTAAAATACACTCATATTTCTACCCATTAAATCCCTGTATATTTTCTTACATAAAGACTTGGCTCGTTGCCTGCCCCATATTACAACATGCTTTGGGTCACAGTAGAAGCGGTATAAAATGAAGATAGTCGAGCTGTATGTGCTCGTTGTGTGGCATTTCGGTGGTTGTCTGTCCTTATTACCATTGTAGAGAGGCGTTAGATCAGTTTAAAGGCCAGTGAAGGGATGCTATAGGCTACAGATGGAGATTATAGAGCCTGCTCAACATAATGGGGTTTATAGGCCTGGGGACAGAGTTTGTTTTGTGCTCCACCGGAGGAGGTGTTGACAGGAGCAAGCGATGGAGGAGCAGAAGAGACAGTCTTATTATTAAACCTTGCCACACAGGGAGCGAATGTGTTGTGATGGTTGTGCTAGTATGCATTTAGTCTGCACATGAGATGAGCAGAAGGAGGAGGGTGCAGGTTGAAGGCGCGTATAACACCTAAAATTGGATTTGTCTTCAGAAGCCTAGTGGTTGAGGTCCACTTGGTCCGGGTGTGGGAAGATCAATGATACTATCGGCCCCTAATGGATGTGGTTGCCAGATAGGACTGTTTCTGATAACGGAGGAGTATTGGCTGTAGTGGTAGAGATACAAGCTTGGTTAACTCTGTGTTTTAAAAAAAAAAAAAAAAGCTCCTTTTTCTCTGTGGGTGAAAACACAGCGTTTCAGGGTGTACACAAGCCCAAGCATTAGACCGTTCAACCCTTACTTCCCTAGTCACGACAGCCTGAATGTTCAATTTGGTATCACACAGGTTAGAATCTCAGCAGCCAGTGGCGTGCTGTTTCACCATCAGATACGGATCAGGACTCAGTTGGGGCCTCGGAGGCTGTGGAGAGTTCGGTCTTGAGATAGTGAGTGAGGAAGAGGAGGGAGATGCAGAAACGGCAGGAGGAAAAAGGCAAGCGATGTGCTCTCAACACCACTAGTGTATCTGCCCCACTTCCTCTCACCACGCCATTCGAACACAGTATGGTGATAGCAGAGGTTTCACCCTGGCATGCCACTGCCGCTGAGGCCCCGGGACCTGACATAACCCAGGGCAAAGGGAAGGCCTGCACACCTCTAAACCAATATGCCAGCACAGCATAAAACACAGCAACACTAGGCCGAGCACAGGGGGGAGAACAGCCTCATCCACAGGGCAGAGGCACAAATACTAGATGGCAAGCTTTCTGTCTTCATATGAGGCACATTAATCCTCACAGTGGATCCCATCTTTATTCATTTATCGGCCTGTGGTGTCCACTCAATCAGTCAGTTAAAGGCTGGCCTGATGGAGAGAGCCCTGCACACCCACCACAGCGAGGGAGGGAGGAGGAAGGAGTGGTGTGAGAGGAGGTTATACTCCAAACCACATAGCCCGAGCAGACACTGCAGTACAGAGATACAAACAGTGTGGGTAGGGGAGGAAGAGTAGGAAATGTGGAGGGGGGGGTGTCTTTTAAATAATGAGGCAAGAGGGGAGGAGAAAAGGAGCAAGGCAGGGAATGAGACAACTGGAGGTGAAAAGAGAGCAGCCTTGTATCAAGAGTGAGTGAGATTGAGAGGTTCAAAGTAAAGGAGGGAGAGAACAGTCAATATCAAGAGCGATAGGGAGAGATCCAGGACGACGAAGACGACGACGAAGACGACGACGAAGACGACACCTCCACAGACTACTGAGGTGTATGCACGAGAGAGGGAGGGATGGAGAGAATGAGGGAGGGATGTGGTGGTGGAGAGTGTGTGAGAGTTAGAGAGAGGGAGGGATATCCACTGCACTGTTGTGTGACTGGAAATTTAATAG
>JAPTYQ010000029.1:27577924-27589728 GCA_029814465.1 Ostorhinchus cyanosoma
TAACCTGACCTTAACCCCCCCCCCTTTCTTTACTCACAGAAACCCCCACCTCTGCTGCTAAATGGTCCTTACTTAAAGATCAGTCTCATTCAATAAATTTGCTTCCACACACTTTTTCCAAACAAATCTCCCCGGCGGTCAGCCTGTCACTTCATGTCCATGTGCCGTATACGTATACATGCTTACTGCAATGGCAGACAGGACTCAAATCCAAAGATGCAGTGTGGTACAGGTGGGGCTTAGCACTGTGTGTGCTTGAGCGTTGCCAAGGGAACCGGCCAAGCAGCAAATGTTCCCTGTAACAAGCTGTAAACACCAGCATCACCATATTATAGAGATTATATGACCATATGGACACATTCTCAAGTGTGCATGTAATAAAAACAAAACATAAAAAAAAAAGGAAAATGAAAAGGATGAGAAATGTCCTGTTAAATCATGAAATGCAAACTTTGCTAAATTTACAGGAATCATGTGCAGGTTTGTACAGTCATTATAATAGTGTAGTTGTAGATTGTAACTAATACTGCACACGTTTATTCTGTCATCTGCTCATATGTGGGTTTAATGTCTCAGCTTTTGCCATCGGCTGTCTGGGTCTTGTGTGAAACCTGCATGGTGATGTGTCTACAGATTGCAACAGCAGTCACTGTAATATTTTTGCATAAATACATACATACATACGTACATGCATACATAAATGAAACTATTCATTTCTACATTAGATGTCCCGGCAGCGGCAGTGAAACCTCCTTTTATCGACGGCTAGTGGTTCCATCCACCTGAAGATTTCTGAGACAATTCTCATTACCAGCGGTGGCAGCGCAGCACTTGGAAAGGGTGAATCAATCAGAGAGAGAGAGAGAGAGAGGGAGAGAGAGAGAGAGAGAGAGAGGGAGAGGGGAAGAAGACAGCGTCGGCGGCGGCTCTGCAGTGGAATACTCTTTTATTTGAGGGAAGGTGAGAGCTCTCGGAGTACCGTTCAGCGCGTGTTCAGCAGGATGCGTTTCAGGACTTGATCGCGGCAGAATTGTCCCTGACAAAGGTACGTCTCATATCACTGCTTCTCTATAGATGACATTCATGCCGTGAAGATGCAGATTCATGTGCTGAGTGGATTTGTCTGTCTGTGCGTGTGTGAGCGCGTGTGTGTGCGCGGGCGCGTGTGTGTGCGAGCGCGTCCCGACCACTTTGTGCGTTCGCTCCACGCGCAACAAACTACTATTGCGTTGGAATGAGAATCCGCATCCATGACCTGATATGATATGTGAACTGTCCTGGTGTGTAATCCGATCGAGGCCTCCTCAGACTGCGAGGCTCTAAAGGTTGATGTCTACAAATGACATGTTTGCATATGACAAGTCAGAAGTGTGTGAGGGGGGGGGGGTTAAGAAGACTTTAATGTAGAGCACTGATGCCAAATTCAAACTTTTATCTCCCCCTCTGCGTTTTCAAACATTATTTAGTATTTTCCGTATTTAGTTGTCGGTACAAGTTGATCTAACCTTGGAGATAAGAGCCTCCAGGGTGGCACATGGCGCTGACAGGGCTTCATATTTGATCCGGTTAACGCACAGCTTTCACTCACATACCCAATTAAACCGCCTAATCGGAAGAGTTTACAGCCTTAATTTGTGTGCGTTGGAGTTCAGGAACCCTCACTGGCCCTCACTGATGACCCCAGATTTGGAGGAAAATGCGCAGGCACCTTGCGGCTTATATGCGGTGGGTTAAGCTCTGAGTCAGAGCCTGGGGCCCCTCCGGCTGAGAACAAGGAGCAGATAGATTAGGACTGATGAATGAAGATCTACTGCCTCTATCTGCAACACAATGATACGGTTATGAGAGGATTTAAATGCTAATGTGCAGTGTTTCAGAGAAATCCGAACGGGTTGGGACTGGATGGAGGAGAGTGCTGGCAGTGTGTGTGTGCTGTGGACCAGCTGGAGGATCTCCTGAGTTTTATGATAGAGAGAATAAGTTATTAATTTGGTGTTGGAAGGTGAAGTGGGGCACTGGGGCAGGATTAGACAAGAGAGGGGTGGGAGGGGAGGACTTTGAGCTGAGTGTATGGGGGGGTGAGGGGGATGCTCAGAGCCCCTTCCTGCGCTGCAAATTTCTGCAGATTTAAACACACGGAAGGAAGAGAAAATGAAGGAGGTTTTAGAGCAAACTCTGGTAACACATTACTAGAAGGTGACTGTAGTGCCATATCTGTTGTTTAATCCCCATCGACCTATTAAGCCGTTTTGCTTCTTACACTTTACAGCTGTTTTTTATTCATGCATCCATATTAGATTTAATGCTTGTTACAGTACCTGTAAACTTCTGCACCATCATAGCTCAGCTGTCAGGTGAATGACCATGAAGCATAGTGTTTATGAGCCTTCGCTCCATCGCATATTCTTTCCATTAGATCCAAAATAGGCCTACAGGCGTAAAAATTTAAGAGGATGGTAAGTTTTTATGTTGGCAGTAAAAGTATGTATTTTATCCACTCCTATTGTAGGCATTTATATGTACAACAAGGAGGTGAAGCTTTATTTGTAGCTGATCATGAGCTGTATGCAACAGGACCAGTCACTGCAAGTCCCAGGCTTCATGAGCGGCTTGTCACTTGATATCACATTTAAAGGCAAGGTCCTCCAGCTCAGAGCAGCACTTCAAAATATCAAGATGTCTCCCTGCTGTAAAAGCGAGGCCAAAATGTCAGTGGAATTTGTTCATCCTGAACTTTGTTGCTGCCACTTCCCACTCCTCAACCAAAGTGCTACCTAAGTTGAAATGAAATACATGAAAGTGGGCCAGGTTTCTAAAAGGCAGCCATTTGTGCGAATGCAGCCAGTCTAAGGAAAACAACTAAGTGATTTATTCAGCATCTCTGATGTGATTTTATGGGTGGAAGAATGCGAATCCCCACATGCCTCCATCTTGGGAATTTGGTGGCAGGAAAAACAAATTCAGGGACACGCTATACTAAATCAGTAAAAACCTAAAGTCAGGAGTCTATCGCACACCGCAGGTCAAATTGCCTTTCAACCCCTAAAGCACAAAGGCATGACACCTCTTGACCTAATATGCATGCCATTAAAGTGGAACAATGTCATGATTCAAAGGGAAAGGTTAACACGGATTAGTTAATGGGATGGAGGTGAAATGTTTTATTCAGTACATTTCTTATTTAAGGATTCTGCACCTGTAACAGTATCTACACATGGATCCTGTTAGCTAAAGGAAGAACATTTTGCTAGATATGATAAATGAAAATATAATGTCATCCTGTGTGAAAATTATGACCTATTAATAATTAATGCAGATCCACTTTTTGTTCCTCAGCGGCTAAACGACACAAGATACGAACAAAAGTAGGATAGCCTAAACTTTTTCACCAGTGCAGCGGCAAGTGGTCATCTTACTAATTTTAACTGTCAACCGTTAAGTTGATCACATAGGAGCACGTGTCCTACAAAACCAAGTACTGAATCCTTCCTGTGTTGCAAATTAAGCACCGGCTGAGCGATTTCAGTCATTTGAGGAATCAGGCCAGGCTGCTCTTTAATTTCCGAGGCATACCACTTATGCATGGCCGATGAGCTTGATGAAAACAAGCAAGCAGGTTAACAGGGACATGGTAAATTACACCTGCACACCTGGCCTAGAGGGAAGGTGTGACTTTGAGATAATGTTCAGCCCCCTACCAGTACAACACTGTTAGAACTGTGAAGCCATTGCAGATCATTTCCGGAGGAGATTTGGGGAAAAGTCACAGCAAATCCTCACAAAACAAACACGCGAGGTGGGAAAGGGCACATGAGGAGCCCAGCATAGAAATGATTACCTCTAAAATATTGCCCAATGTCAACGATCTCTCAAAAGATGCCAGAATACTTTCAATCTGCTTTAAGTGTAGTTTGCTTTTCTTTGTCCCTTTACTGTACCTAAAAGGACAAAGGACTGCATTAATTCTCAGGGACGTCTCTCTGCTGCTACATTAGAATGCAAAGAGAGTAACTGTTGCCCTAAATTTGGTGTCTGTGTGGGTATACCTTTGTGCATGTGTTTGTGTTTATGCACATATAGTCATTTCTGTGTGCATGGCAGAGAACAAGAGAACGACAGGGATTATAGATGACACTAAAACTGCTCTAATCAGGGCAAGCTGGTCGCTGATCTCTTCATAGGGCGAGGGCGTCATTGATTGATGGCTGTATGACTTGCTGATGTATACAGGTTGAAGGGTGAAGAGAGAGGGAGAGAGAGAGAGAGAGAGAGACGCTGATTAGCCAGGAGATGCTGGAAATGATGGGAACAACTTCAGGCTGTCTCTTAATAATGCAGCATGACGAGCCCCCATCTGAGAGACTGGGATCATATCACACACGTCGCTGCCAGTTGTCACGTGCTCACATCATGGATGAATAAGTGGATAGAGATCTGAGATTCTGTTTTTGCGCATGATATGACACAGTTTGAATCTGAGTAACTAGGGGGCTGGGCAGTGCATGGCCACTGACCCATTCACAGACGAAATGCTAAGCTGTCTACGATGGTGGGGTGGTGGATATTATTAGCAAGCTAGCGTTGGTTTGATTGAGTTTCTCGTCCGGGCCTGGGTGTTGGCCCTTAGGGGATCATAATTACTGTCCAGGCATTAATTATTGAATAATAGTTGGAAGAATGGCAATGGTTAATGACACAAAATGAATGCTATAATCCATTGAATTGACATAATTAGAAATGGTGAGATTCCCCCTGAGGAATATATTCTCATCATGACCTAAAGTGGCGAGAGATGCCTGAAAAATGGACTGAAGCAATTTCTTCCTCTGCCTCACGAGTTTGTGAATGTGTGTCTGGGTGCATATCAAATGTCTGATCATGTGTTTGTAAAGATGGTCAAAAATAACGATGCGCTTACGTGTCACGGCAGACGTTCTGGAGACTTAACCTGTCAGGATGTGTTGTGGTCTGCGCTCTGTAAAATGAATTGGCTAGAGATAGACTCAGGCGTGTCTGAGATTGAGTTTGGCAAAGAGAAAAGACAGTTTCTTGTCCTGGTTATATTAAGTATTAGTAAATGTGATTGGGCAATGAAGGCAGTCAGGCCTCAGTGACCACCATGCTTTGCAGCTACAGCTGGCTTGGCTGCATCTTGGCTGCATGAGTCTTGAGGGAGTTTGTTTCGGGTCAGTGACGGCATAAGAGCTCAATACAGCATTGCAGAGTCAGGCTGGGGCCTTTCCTCTGTCTGCCTCGCTGACTGGCTGCGTTGGCTGGAGGCACAACAGTAGTGGCATACTGATGCTGATGATGATGACAACATAAATATTGATGATGTAGATGGCAAGAAACAGATAGTGCATGAGCGCAGTAAACATGAAATTATAACCCTGATGACCGAAGTGTGATGCTTAACAGTTTTTTTCCCTCCTGGTTGTTGTGTTTTTTTTTTTTTTTCCTCACTCGTTGTGATTCAGCGCTGACACAGACAGGTTTGGTTTCCACTGCACTCTGAGACATCACGATGAGACGCCTGGAGAGAAGCGTGGGCACATTGTCGCACACAATGACACGTAATCAAACGTCCTTTTTGGATCTGCTTGGAGGTTGTTGTATTTTCAGGTTCAGTGAAGGAGGTGGGACGGCACTGATGTCACTGCAAGATGGTGGCTCGAGAGGAGGGTGGTGAGACATGCCAGTAGTGGTCCCTGGAGGCCGCTAAGAGCCACAGAGGAGGTAGTTAGTGCGGCTCCACGCCATCGCTGTGATAAATCAAAGATTCGGCCGTGTGGTTAGGACGATTACTCTCAATGCCATCACGTGAACCTGTACATGCCTTCACTGTTTGTTTTCCAACTCCCTGGACTCTCTGCGATATATGTAGAGTGTTGACTCAGTTGTACTAGTTTATTTATATATTTTGCCCTTCTTGCACTTTTCTCTTGTGATAGCGTTGGATTGGGTGTTGCAGAGGTAACATGTTCATGCTCAAATTTCCCTCTGTGGACAGTTAAAAACTATTGCCATTAATTGGCATTGTAAGCTGTATCATTTGCCATACCTGAAGCAAAAGTGGAGTCTAATTTGAAACCATTAAAAGTCTCTTTGGAGAATTTAAAGCCAATTCTATCAGCTGTGTGCCTGTGGTGAACCGTCTTATATCAAACTGCCCTGAAGATAACAGATTTCATAACAGAGTTTTGCCCTTTATCAGTCAATTCGCTCACAAAGGTAGGTCTTTAGAACTTTGTGGGGGCAAAAGCTGATTCTGTCCAGGGAGTTTGCCATCACACTGCAGGGTTTACAGAACTGACGCCCCGCTTTGGGAGCTGCAGAGCAGGGCCACGGACGCCCCGAGCCCCCGTCGACGTGACAGAGACACGCAAGATGGTGAGTGGTTACTATGGCAGGTTACTATGGCAACCTCAGGTCTCTGTGAGAGCTTCCATTTCGCACAGCGTGGGAGAGAGGGAGAGAGAGGGAGAGAGAGGGAGAGAGAGGGAGAGAGAGGGTGGGGGGGTGGAGAGAAAAACCCGCAGAGTGGAGAAGGGTGGAGAAATCAAAAAAGGAGGTGAAGTGTAGAAATAAACATGCCTAAGGTGGAGAGAAGGAAAGAGGGTGAGAAAGGAAGGAGTCCAGGGAAGCAAGGAAGGACGGAGAGGCTTCGAGGAGCAGTGTACGGGAGGAAAAGGTGACGGAAAGGTGTGAGTGATGGGGTGAAACTGAGGTGTGAGAGGAGCAGATCACAGGGCAAGGAAAACCATCACGTGGCTCGTTACACCAGATCTGCACTGCATCCACATGTGTGCTGGATGCTTCCAAACACTGCTTTGTAATCATTCCAGCGCTCACAGAGCGTTTCTACCCCTTATCTCCCTTTCCCTTTCTGTTTCTTTCATTTGTCGCCCCGTACTTTTCTGATTTAGCTGGCAAAGCGCTCGGCTGCGAGAGACATTGTGTCAGTCTTGGTGACTGGTCTCCATGGAGACGTCCATCAGTCAGTCCATGTCAGTGTTTCGTGGGCAAAGCCTTATCGTGTTTGTCAGTGTGAGTGTTTATCTGTCTGTGTATTAGACGGTGTGTCAGTCATAGGGAAGGCTGGGGCGAGGCCTGGATGGATGAGGGCCAGGAGACTGCTACTTATCACACATGTTTGCATGCACATGCTGTTTGTTTGTTTGTTTGTTTGTTTGTTTGTTTGTTTGTAAAAAGACAGCCCCTTTTATCCTAAACTGTAAGGTCCTGTGTACAGTCATGTAACTGGGGATAAAAGACAGATGGACACGTAATTAAAGTGTATCCACCTCTGCTCCACATGTTGCACCACACTGTCTGAATGTTTGCTTCCCTTTTTTTCACCCCTGAAATCCTAATTAAACTCTGAGACCTATTATAGTGTAAAATCTGTTGCTGTACACTGCAGAGTACTGCTGATGTTGCACATCTACTTTTTTCTTCTCTTGCATATCTTTAATGTTATCTTGTTCTTTCAGTAGAATATGCAACAATATACAGCAACATGAACAGATCCCTGTTGCACATTGTTTTTTGATGCATTAGAATTTCATCACTGCCTTTAAAACACCTTTGCTCTAAGCCAACATTTATTTTTTCTTTTTATACTAAGCATAAGTAAATGTGTAGTGTGTCACAACCATATAATGCAGGGTTATAAACCCATACAAGAGAAAAAATTGCTTTAACTGAAACACAAGTGAAACAGGAGTCGAAACACAAGAACTACCTGAACAATGCAACACAAATGAAAGTGGGTTGGAACTACATGTAAAGTCAACTTAGTTTGGGTTTTCTTCATAATGTTAATAGTTCATGGTGTACAAGAACAGAATGACTTTGCATGACCTTTAATAAATAAGTGATGGTTTTGTATATAATATTTGATGTCTTTTTATTTTTTTGGCTTTGCCTTTTTCAGCTTCAGTAAGTAGTTTAACTAAACTGAAATCAAGAGTAAAACTGAAAGATTAACCAACAAACCAAAAATAATGAGAACAGGTAACTGTACTGTGCTCTTACTTAGGTGAGGGTGAGAAAGCAACTGAATTTGTGTGATACTATTGTAATACTTGCTTTATATTTGGGCTTTAGCATGACCAGTAAATACTTCATTAGGGTCCTGGTTAAAAAAAATAAGACAGACTTCCTCCAGCTCCGTGTTGTGAACACTTGAATATCTCTCATAAAAATGTAGTATGAAAATACATTTCTGTCTTTCACATCTCTCTCTTCTCCAAAACACCTATCACTCTGTCAGTTTAGATAATTGGAAATCATCATGCACTTCCAATAGAAGAGAAATGTGTTAATTTATAAAATGTAATAATAACCAAATCCTTCAAAAATACATCTGCCTTTAAAAATATAATAGCCCTGACCTTGACCTTGAGTAGTAAAGCTTAACTTGCAACGATGTCTCTTATTTAAATTAAAAACAAGTGCAGTTTGTCATCAGAAATGCTTGGATGGAGGCGTTGGCTGGAGTGCATGAGTGTGATGGAAGTAGGTGAGACTCCACTAAATGTTAACTTAAAACTGCACCTGTTAAGTCAAAAGTGCTGCTGAAGCGCAGTGTTGTTGAAACTAAGTGACTTCCCCACTCCAATTAGAGAATCACTGAGCTGCGTCTGGGTATGTAGATGTGCAGCACAGAAGCCTCCCAAATGTTGGAGTTATACTTAATAATAAGAGTGAACTACAGACTCTGCACCACCTCAGTAGTGCATACCATAAATCCCAGCAGTGATGCAAGCACAAAGTGTATTACAGATGAATAAATCAACAGATTTGAGGAAAGTCACATGTAAGAGGCAAGTTATTTAATATGCACAATCCAGTGTCTACAAAATATAAAAGTTGCTGAGCACTATACCAGCATTTGGAAAAACTGTATTTTAAAAAGGATTAGTGTTTTTTTTTTTTTTCTGTGAAGCTTTTGTTATACCTTAGCTTCCATTTAGGATTATCAAGTATAGAAGCATGTCTATAGGAGCAACAGAGGCAAATGTTTGGTGTGTTTTCAGTCCAGTATTGGTGAGACATAGCGCTGCTGCTGCCATTGAACAAAAATTATGTGGTTTTACAGTCACAAAAAAATAAAATAAACATGAAGTTTTAGTGCTTTTTAGGACCTGCTGTCGATACATAGGGTGAAAGAGTTTACATGTCTGTTGCTGGACAATTCTGTTGCAATGAAGCAATATTGCCTTCAACATGTTGGAGATCTAAGTTCTTTGGTTTGATGTACTGTCGAAATCATCTTGCAAGTCTTCCATAGTTGTCAGTTACAGTGACTTAATACTGTTTTATGGTAATGCAGCTCAAAGTGTGGACTCATTAAACATATAGCACTGTTTTTATGTGTTCGCATGCCGGCAAGATGTTGTAAGATCTGAGAATAAACTGCCAGTAAGTACACATTCAAGTAAATGTGTTTTTATCAGAATCACAGACACTGAATAAATATATTTTGTTAAGCGTGTGTTAATCTGACTTTGACAGTCGTTACATATTTATACAGTTATTATTAGGTAAATGCATCGACAATGTCAATGAAAGAAACGGCACAAATAAAGATGTTTTTCTGTAAGATCTCAGTCCTGTAAAATAATGTTTTTTAAAAAGTCAATGTAAAAAGCAAATGGGCTATTTCAGAAAATTAGTGTTAGAACAAAGTATTAAGTTCCATATGGAAATTTAAAGGTAAATAGTGCTCTGAAGCAACAGTTGTTCGTACATTGACTGTTTTCTTTTGTGTTTTTGTTCTGTCATAGTACTTATCTCAAAATCAGTTGTATTCATACAGTTGTACTCATGTAGATGATGCAGGAATCCCAACACAAAACCTTCTATATTGTTCTCTCAGATACGTTACAGTAGCTTTTTCTTTTTTTTTTTTTATTATTGCAGGATACACACTCTGAATTCAGCAAAGACTGACCCTATTACAGAAATGTCACCAAAAATACACACAGACAATCTCATGGAGTTAGAGTTGACACGCTATAGTTTGACCTGATGAAAAAAATCCTGTACACTCCCTCTTGGTTTCCACTGGGGAAAAAGGAAAGTGAGGGCAGCATGAAACACAGATATGCTGAAGCAAGTCCTCTTCTCCAAAACAGCTGGGAGCAACAAACGCTCAGCTCAGAAACACTGGGAAAAGGTTTTAGAGCAACCCAAAAATTGTACAGTTTACATTGCTCTGTAAATGGCTGAGAGACATTTTGATTAGCTGCTGGCTTTGGCTTTCCCCTCAGCATGCAGGAATTGAGTGTATCAACACACTTAACAGCCTTAAATATGGATTAATTGTTCACGAAATCAGCGTCTTGACCAGGCTGCACCTACAGAACGAGCAGTAATAGCTGGATTTCATTTGAAGTTGAGAGCTGGTGTAGTGGATGTGAAGATGTTAACATTTGAAAGACTTTTATCCCAGCATGTAATGATGAGCGGTATGAAACCCCCAGTTAGGGATTTAAACATGTGGGGTAGGTAATGTAATGTCTGTTAATGGAAGTGCTTTAGCAGGGTGATGAACACAGTGACTTTTAATCTGCAGCTCTTGGCCCCAACTGAAGGGGAGGAGGTCCCCACTCCTGTAGGAGCAATTCTGAATAGATCAGGGCTTCTCTGTGCATCCTGCATCCTAATGAGAGCAATGGCGCGTCTTCGGACATTTTGAGTGGGAGGGTGAGGCAGGCGACAAATACACCAAAGAGGGGGCTGCAGTATATCCTATTTGACAAGGATGAGTGGTGATTAAAATATGGAACACTGAATGCAGAGGTTTAAGAAACCTCATCAGCCTGTTTTGCTGTTTTCTAAAAATAAGCCTTTTTTTTTTTTTGTAAAATGTGACAAATGAAACTGTTGTTGACACTCTAGAAATGCAGTGTAACAGGGGTATGAAGCTACATCTCTTGTCAAGTTATCACATTAAGAAGCTTAATAAGTAAACAGGAAGGTAATAGGGAGGAGTTACTGTGTAATTAGTAGTCTATCATTTAATCATAAGCTCAATTGACCTCCTGACATTCAGCTGAGAAGCACAAAATGACTATAGCTCAAGTGGTAACACGGCTTCAAAGAACAGTAAAAGTGTATTTAGTCGTATTATCAATATGACAATTACCAATAATGATGTAATTTATGAAAACACGGCCATGAGAAAACTGATCCGATCTGGATGAAATGATAGTTTAAATTAGTGTCACCCTTTATAGAATTCTAAATCAAATTTGAGGAAATATTGATGAGTATGAAATCACTTGTCCATTATAATACACTGTCATTGTTTAAAAGAATACCCAGTAACTGAGACTTTCAAATTTCACCTTTTCCGTTTAAATGTAAGTGTCAGTGAAGGTGTGTGAACGGATCACATGCTCAGATGCTCTGGAACCGCCAACTCAACTGTGCATCATCTGCTACCAATTCCCAATTCTCTGTGAGCAATTTTTATTGAGATCACAATAAATGATGCATCACAACACACACACTGATATTTGATCATAAAAGATTGTGATTTTATTTTCTAAAATGCAGTGGAAATAGTTTTTTGAAAAGAAGAAAACAAGGTGTTAACATTTTCTCCCTCATCAAACGAAGCCAGGTCTGAACTTCACCCTGATCAATATAAAAATATTGGAAAAAAATAGTCTATATAACACCTGTACCATCCCATTTGTTACATAAAAAAGTCAATGAAAATAAAATTCTAGTTGCCTGGACTCGAAGACAACCACGGCCCTTTGCAGCATATCATCAGCTCTCTGTTTCTC